>JARFOD010087928.1:0-18312 GCA_031763545.1 Mopalia muscosa | reverse complement strand
GGCTGGCACGTCGTCATATAAGTGAAATACCCTTGAGTACGACGTTAAACCCCAATCAAACAAACAAACAAATCCTTCACCCAATGGGGCTGGCACACCATTGCCCCTGATCATTGAGGTCAGCTTCCTTCACCCAACGGGGCTGGCACACCATTGTCCATGATCATTGACGTCCGCTTCCTTCACCCAAGGGGGCTGTACGACGTTAAACACCAATCAAATCAATCACCCAAGGGGGCTAGCACACCATTGCCCATGATCATTGACATCAGCTTCCTTCACCCAACAGGGTTGGCACACCATTGCCCATGATCATTGACATCAGCTTCCTTCACCCAACAGGGCTGGCACACCATTGCCCATGATCATTGACATCAGCTTCCTTCACCCAACGGGGCTGGCACACCATTCCCCATGATCATTGACGTCTGCTTCCTTCACCCAACGGGACTGGCACACCATTGCCCACGATCATTGACATCAGCTTCCTTCACCCAACGGGACTGGCACACCATTGCCAATGATCATTGACATCAGCTTCCTTCACCAAATGGGGCTGGCACACCATTGCCCATGATCATTGACATCAGCTTCCTTCACCCAACGGGGCTGGCACACCATTACATGAGTAAAATAAACCTTGTGGATAAAACCACAAACAACACAGACAAAAAAACAATTGAGTATTATGAGGAACACACAAGGCCTATCACTTTTATGAACTTTTTTTTAACATTGTGTGATACAGAAAGATAGTTAAATAAAGTTTATTTGTTTTTTTTTTACAGTATGAGTTGATGCAGACTTTACAGCCAGTGGTTCAACTTACAAAAGTAGTTCCTGAGGTAAGTTTTTTAAAACCCTTTGATTTGTACTCTCTATCTATGTATTGTTACTGTAAAGTTGCTGCTGTTGACAACAGATTTGGACATCTGGGAAAATGTTGAAAGTATCCATTGTTAAAAAGGAGTAAAAGTGTGTTAGTATCTGATGCTAAAAATATCAACTGTTAAAAGGAGCTAACTGTTGTGAGATGCCTGATTCTGAAAGGTCCATTATTAAAAGGAGTAAAATTCTGTTAGATGTCTGATGCTAAAAATGTCAACTGTTAAAAGGAGCTAACTTTTGGGAGATGCCTGATTCTGAAAATGTCCATTATTAAAAGGAGCTAACATCGATTACATGCATGATGCTGAAAATGTCCATTGTTAAAAAGAAGTAAAAGTTGTATTATGATGTCAAACCCCTTATACTATCATGTGATACTATCTTCCGTGATAAACCCATCATTTTGCAGCAACTTATCCCTGAAATAATGTTACATATGTCAAAGTTTTGCCATCTGAAGAACTAGCAGGTAAAATACCTTTATAGGCAGAAATAACATGATTAACTTCTTAATGGTCTTGATTGGTTCCTAGTTCAGGTGGAACTGGAGATAATTGGAAAGCAGTTGAGCACAGAGAACTCTGATAGAAATCCACTAAGATGTTATAACTTCCATCCTCAGCCATTTCCGGGGGTCAAAGTTGCATTCCTCTTGCTCTATTCCAAGGGATTTCTATTTGTTCAGGGAAATTCAAACATGCCGTGTAATGCTATTTAGAGCTATGGCCAGCACGTAGATTCATATTCCATGACAACAACTTCCCACAATCCCCTCTTATCCGAGAAAGGGTTTGGAGCTTGGCACGGTCTGCTGATAAGTTAAATCAAACTGACCTATGAGAAGGGGGGCATTGCTAATGTATAATAAGCTTTTCCCTTTCATACTTCAAACCCTTAAAGCTTTATTTGGTATTGGTTAAAATCTGTACAAATAAGGACAGGGGATAGAACTCATTTTTCAGTATATTTTTGATCACTAAATCACTAAGGTTATAAAGGATTCATAGAAATATTACTCATGAAATGGTATGTAATGTTTTGAAAGAAAAACAATTCATGCTGGTAACATTTTTAGTTTTCAAATCTGTTGATGGGTTTTGGTGTAAAATAAATTCTGAAAATTTTAAATTTTTGGAGGTGAATTTTATGAGCATTAGTAGATGTGGTATGTCAAGTTGATGAAATAAAAATAGAGTCCATTAAAATAGCTGTTGAAGGTAAACAGTTCGTGTCTCATTATGGTATAGTCCACAGCCTCTACATAGTTTGCGGAGCTTATTCATTGTACATGTTAAAGCTATATTGGCCCAGTGTAACAAAATACTCTAATCAAATAATGTATTGATTCAGAGCTAAAAGTAGTTCGATAAAGTTTAGGTGGATCCTGTAGCTTTGTTATTTTAAAGGCCCTAGTGTCTCTATTCAGTGTTTTTTCTCAGAGGGGCAATTTTCTTGCCAACTCTATCGTTGTGTGCGTGATGTCACAATCTCTTTTACTGAAACTTGATACGGACGAACTAAACAAAATGTTGCAAGGTCACTGTTAAAATAATTGCTGGCGTTTTATGAAGGCTTCAGATACGTGCCAGATGTGGTTCATGGTGAAAATTGGTGGTGTTGGAACAGCATTTGAAATTCCCAGTTTACTTGGAGGCTATTGAGGGTTGAGTGTACCTCTGCTTTGGCCAGTGTGGGACACTTTGTAATTATAGCAATGTATTGATCCTCACTTGGGGCTGTAGCGTACTCAGACCCGGCGTTTGGTTAGTCGGCAAACGCTAAGACCACTCTGTGACATCACCATGGAGATTGGAAAGTATGGATTCCCCTGTACAAACATTTCATTTTAATAAAGATAAGATGCCGGTATTCACTTGAAAACGTTTCTCACTGGGAACTTAGTTGAGGCAGAATCAGTTGGACTGCAATCCTGGCACGCTTGTCCTCGGTCCACTCCCACTGTGATGTGAGCTTTGAGGTCTTATTGCTAACTGACACCTTCTAACAGGAAGGATGCTGTCTGATGGGCTTAGTCTAAGAACGACTTGATTCTTGCCTGATTAGGAGATAGACATGCTTAAATACAGGTAGCTTGTTTGATTTTAATGTTATCTTTGTGAGAAAAAAGGTTAAGGAATGATCTGTAATTGCGTGGTTGATGTTAGTTCAGAATTTCTCTGTATATAGGGCACTAGATTGAGAGAATGTTTGACTAATGTATGTAGTTGTACCTTCATGTTTATTACTGTGTACATGATGGCTTCTCTTCTGTTACTGGAATTCCTGCTAATCAGTGTAGGTCATCAGGAAATCTTTCAAAGTATTTGTCGTAACATCAAGATCATTATCTGTCTTTTATTAAGGCATTTTACTTGGATGTTCTGTCATATTGCAACTAACAATTCAAACACTTCTTCCTTAAATTTCTAGCCTCAGTTTGAATAACTTTTTTTTCCCTTTAAAAAAAAGTATAAATTATGATTTGTTTCTGGGTCATCTCAAGATAATTGTCATTTACTCACTACTAGCCAATTATATGAACAAAAAATAAGACGATTTTTTTTTTCCTTTTCAGTTGGATTGGAGATCTGTTGGTGAAGCAATTGAACTTTTGCAACAAATTTCACATCAAGCTCAGCTCATCTTCAGGGACAGAGACAATGCCCATGCAGATCTACTGGAGTACATTCTGGAGGTCAGCTCTAACATCATGGCTGCCTCCAGTGTGGCGCTCTTTGAGGGTGTGGACTCACCCCTACTGACAGACACAACTCCTAGTAAAGCAAAAGGTGTTACACGGGTCGATTCAATGGCTGGAATCTCTAAGGCCATTGATGCAGCTTTAATGGTAGGTTTTTTTTCATTTTCCTTCTCTTGTGTACCAGTTCTAATATCTTGTTTTGGCAAGGACAGTATAAGTTGCGCCTTATTTACTTAGGAAAATCTTTAGGATCATTAATTTTGACATTTCATGGTTATTTTAAGTGGCTGTTCCCTGATGTCCTGTAAGCGAAATGCGCTTGAGTATGGTGTTTAACGCCTATCTATTAACCAATTCATCGCTTGCAAAAGTACAATGCTTTATTCCAGGACATTTGAGAAATGTTCTCTCTGCTCTCAAGTGTCTCGATACTTTAGAATGCTGTATGGAAAGCACCTGTTTGGTATCCCCTTTGATCAATTTATTACCCGATTTTTTCCCTTTTTGTGTCAATATTTATATTAAAACACAATACACTGTATAGAGATGTAGCTCATGTACGCTGAGATGGCTTTGGTCATTATATTGCAGACCATATGTTATTTTATTTCACACACATATAACACGAATGAGTGAAATACAACACTATTGTATTCTGTTTATAGATTTACAGTGTAATAAAGATTTGTTGCTGTTAAAGTCTAGTGTGTAACCAGCTGGGGTATCCTAAAAAACTGGTCTTATCAACATATTGATTTATTAAAGTAACAAACCATGTGGATTTGACTTCCCAGGATCTGATCATTAAATTCAAATTCTATTTTCATTTGAATGAATGCTGTTATTATTTTAATGATGATTTCTACCACCTTAAATTGTGGTTTAGTTTGGAGTTATATATATATGTTAGGCTTCTGTTCATACCTCCACCTCGCTATATAAAAATAGCTATATAAACTAACTGATTCTCTCAATGTCCAGTTTTATTAAGTAGTTTACTATCACTATGAAGTTAGAAAAGGGATAGTATTGTTGTAACATTTTTAATGAGGTTTACACGGAGCTTTATTGATACACAGTGACAGTAGTTCTATAAATCTCTGTGTATCTTCGCTGGTGGTTGGATGGTTCTGTTGCTTTGATGCTCTTGCTCAACACCAAACCGATCTTTCCCTGCATCGGGAACTAAGCTAATGTTCACAGACAAAATAAAACAACTCTACATTAACTCCTACTGACTCACTTGAGTTCTCTGACCCCTCTAATTGATGGATACAAGCAAAAATGCCCCCCCCCCCCCACCCCCTCCAAGAAATGTTAATCGATATAAATTCAGGATTAATATTGTAGCTTAACTGTACTATTTGTTAAAAGTAATACTAAACTTTTTTCAGTTATTATGAAGTTGTTTCCAATGTATCAAAAACTATTATCACAACCCAAGTAATATTTAAAAAAAAAAAAAAAAGAGTGCAAATTTCTCAAGAAGTCATACATTAGGCTTATGTACGCAGCTTTACCAGTTAAATAGAATTTCAACACGATTTAGTATAATTAAAGTAAAGTTTTGCTAGCAGTGCCAGCTATGTAGTCTCTCATTTCTCTGTGATTTCCTCTTTAAACCAATAGTTGGAGTCACGGTATATTGGAGAAGATGCAGTGGAATGGTCCTCAGATTATATATCAGTATTTGCGAACCGCTATGGCACCATGAAAGGCCCTGTCATTGAGATGGGAGAAGTTAGCTGTAGTCTGCCTTTGGACATGAATGCTGCTTTACAGAAACATACTGCCATGGAGTCCAGCCTGCCAGATACCAGAAGGAAAGAGTCCGTAATGTTTTCAGAAGACTGTTATGAAGCCCATTTAATAACATTCAAGGATAATCCTTTCTTCCTGGAAGCTGCTCCCAAATCAGACAGTCAGGTATGTTGACCTTGAATGCAAATCATTTAAAACAAATGGAACATAGATACATGTATTTGTATAACAACAATTATACAAAATATTAAGAATTTTTGACAAAACATGCATGTTATGACAATTTTGAATCGCTTCTTTTTCAATAAATTATTGGGTCATGGAATATAAACTCATAACATTTTATATCTCACTAGAACATTTACAGCTACAGATCTCTTTCGTTTCATTTTTTTATTTTATTATTAATTAATCAATGTAAAAAAAAACAAACTTTTAAATTTTTAAATTATCAATTTTTTAAAGTGAGAAAAAAAAAGCTTGATTCAGTATTTGTTACACCTGCTAAAGATGTGTTGTGTTTTTTGTTTTGTAGGTACATTCCAAGGTGGCCTCCCTCAAGGTGATGGACTGCCAAGGTCATGAGGTTAAGATTGGAAACCTGTCCAATGAGAACATGGTGAAGATAGAAATACCTCAGAAAGACAATCAGGTTAGTTTTATTACTATAAATATGAAGGAGTCACATGATATGGCTCTGGGGGGGTGGGTTTTTTTATGAAGTTTCCTCTTGGTTTTCCACAATAATTAGGCAATGAACAATGTGGAATTGATAATCTGTCATCACATAGATTAAATACCCTTGCGTACGTTTAACCCCAATCTAACAAACAATTATTGATACTTTTCAGCCTTTGTGGGGAACCATCTTATTAAGGGCAGTCCGATGAAATATGGTTAATAGAGGAAGATGTTTTTTCAGAGTGTTTTCATACTTCTTATAATGGTTGTGTTGCTGTTTGGAGGTATACCGAGCATGGTCTTACACATCAGTCAATCATTAAACCGGTCGATCAATCAATCTGTTGTGTCTGTGATATCCTTAGATTTCAAACATAGTTGAAAGGTTCATAGAAAGAAGCTGGTTATTGAGGCTTTCTCAAGGCACCGTCTTATTTCTCATGCTATCAGTTAGAGTTTATAATTGCGCAACTTAAAAAATTGTCTTACAATTGAGGCTTCAGAGATGGAGTTTGTGTGGAGGTACATTATAACAATGTTTCTTCTCACAAATTTTATTTGGAGACCACAGATTTGATTCTTGTTTTCATCAGACATATTTAATAAATAACACAAAAGAAAGTTTAAGAAATATCCTCATGTCTGGATTAAAACTTTTTGCCTTTAACTAAAAAAAAAAAGAAAGAAACATTTGACTTTTTTTAAATAGAAGTTTGCTGTTAACATTAATTTAATTTAGTTGATTAGTGTGATAGGTTATGTAGTTAGTAAAGTAGACGTAATTCCGTGCCCTTGTTTGTCAGTGTAGCACGATACTCTGCCAAGAATGTTTTATTAACATGCGCCAATGGAAACCTCATCTACCATAGGGGGTATCCTGTAACAGCCATTATAAATAGCTACTGATTGGATAGTGCTGGGATGTGCGTGGATTTGAACAGTTTTAGCGATCAGTTCCTTTTGGGTCGGCACTGCGCCAGTCTTGTGTCAACACCAAGACGTGTGTGAAACAAAGTATTGGTGAAGTTCATTATGACAAGTGGGGGCTATTTATTGATTAGCGGGCGGTACATCTAAACCTGATGTGACTTCTCTAATCTCCAATAGAGTTCCTTTTGAAAACTTCCAATTGGATTTCTGTGAATAAGACATTGATAATATCGGATGAAGTTATAATTGGAACTAGATTAAAATGAAAATTGGAATAGTCTTAGTTATAAGTATTACAAGGTTTCCTTTTAGGATCTTGTGTTGTTGTTGCAAGTCTCTGAATTAAAAAAAGGAGCCAACATCAACACCCTTTTTTTGCCTGTGGTTACAATTTTTCTATAACTGGTCCAAGCATTTCTAAAAGTATTGGCCAGTTTCCCTGTTAGGATTGGGTAAAAGTTGGTTATTTAGGTCTTCTTAGTAACCACTTTTAAGAAAGATAATGATTTCATTTTGACTCAACGTTTCAGTTTATTGATCAAACCAACACCAGGACTACAGGATTCTTTTTAAATCATCATCAATTTTGCTGCACTGCTGTTGTTTTCGTAGGCCTTATATGTTAGTTATGTTTGTTGCCAGATATACTGGCAATAGTTAAATTAATTCATGCATTAGCTGGCACAATATTATAGTGGATAAATTCATCTGTAGGCTTATAAATATTAATATGAAATTAATTCCTCCGTGGTGGTAAAAAAATTGATAGTGGATCAATGTTAATACAGTGTAAGACAATAATCAAACCAACAAATCCTAAATGCAGTTAAAACCACAATGTACTGCAACTCTGGCATGCAGCAGTGGACCATAGCTCTTTTATCGGAGCTAATTGATGCACTCACATTGTGGCTTTGTGTTCATACAAATGACAAACAGGCTGTTAATGTAACAACTACCTGGGTCATTGGTCTGTGTGCATGACCCATACAAACAAGATTTGTAGCAGAAGACTGTAACTGACTGAACTCTAAGTGAACATGATTTTCTACTTTACCCGGGCTTGACATGGTTTCTCCGAACAGGCTTCATCTAAATTACACCAGGTGTGTTCATTAACCTGTGAACGTGGCAGTTGTACCTTTCCTTTGAAACTCGTGGCATCTTCAACCTTTGACCTCTATTGACTTATTGAAATCATGTCCTTATATTATACATTAACATTGAATTAATTTACTTTAATGCAGTTAATTGGTTCTTAATGTAGCAGCTGGGGGTGTTGTTTGTAGAGCTGTCTTTAATTTGCATTAGACATGACTGGAGGAAGATTAACTCTTTAACATTTGATGATTCTGCTAGTGTCAATTATTGTTGTAATACCCCCCCTCTCATCAAACAAGTAAAGCACCCTTGAACAGTACACCATTCAATCAATCAATCTGTATGAGATGCAATGTGATTGTTGAACACTCACTGCTGTTTACATTTTCAAAACTACCAAATCTATTTTTGATCTGTGGCTGATGGAATTGTTAACTGTAGTTGTAAGTGCATCTAGATAAAGGTACAACATTGTTAAAATTGGACATAAAACTGCTCATTCTTACCATTGAGTCTGTTTTTAAAGTTTTAGAGCTTGATTATCCAATTTAATTGTTGACTGGTTGAAAATGCTTGAACAGAGCATTGGTTAAATTGGAATGATATTTGCAGTGTGCAGAATGTGTTCGAATAGCTGCCTGAGTAAATGGCAGAGGGAAAGAATAGGTGAGCCTGGGGACTTGATACAGCCCAGCAGATAAGTTCAATGATCTGCACTCTGAAGGGCCACCACGAGGGGAAATTGAAACTCTTTTCGATAATTGCCATATCGACGACTGTCCCATTGCCTCAGACAAAAAATAATCCCCTACGTTCTGAGAGAATGGTTTATTTTCCACGGAGTATCTTCATATCTCCATCGGACTGCTTAAATTGATCAGCGGGAAGAGGCCTCTCTTAAGACAGGCCTGTTTATTGCCGGGATCCCATTACATCTAATCCCCACTCAAATCCTGAAAGCAAAGCTGCTAAAAGCTGGCATTAAAGTACTAGATTTCCTGAGATGCGACTTGAAAGGTGGCACAACAGAGAGTTAAGGGGATGGGGGAGGGGAAGGAAGTGTAGATACTGTTTTACAACATCAGCAATCCCATTACCCATAATTTACTTTCTTGATTCTTTACATTTGTGTGTAAATTGAAAATGTAAGTTTGTTAGAGTTGTCTTGGAATTTTCAGAATATAGGTTTTAAAATATATAGGTTTTTGTCGCTTTGAATAAATTGTCAAAAAAATTTGGTAAAACGTAAAGATTTAAGACAAAAATAGCTCTGTTCAGAGTTGTTGTTTGTAGTAAACAATGTGTAGTGCAAATCCAATTGTTAGCTTTAGGCAAAATACAGTGCATATTCAATTTGGTACTAAAAAAATTTCTGTAGTTTCTTCAGTGTATGGTTGACATTGTCAAAAACTATCTAATTACAAATGATATCAAAAGGCCAACAAAAACATTTGATTACAATAAATTTCCAGAATAATATACATGTAACAAACAATCCAAATTGAACACTGTTCTTCAGGCACACAGTTCTTTGTAACATTGGACAATTTGCAATTGAAAATTTTTAAAAGTTGGATTACAGACTACCCTTGCAACTAAAAAAACCCACAATCTGTATTCCCCCTTAATCTTATTGGTTTGATTTACCATTAAGGAATTAAAAAATATACATTTTTTTTTTTTAAATATTTATTTCCCCCTCCCCCCTCTCTCTATCTATCTTAAGTGCTGTCATATAATCTGAAATCCAATTTATGTGGCCTCAATTCCTGTGTGGCCTTTTTGCTAGGACAAGTATTCTTTTAATAGATAATATTGGGCTGCAGTAAATAGTATCAGTGAAGGCCTGTATACTCTGTATTTTCAGCACATATTGACCATTTAACTTTTTTTTTTTCAGATGGAAAATCTTGAGAGCCAGATGTTGAAGAAATGGCAGATGAACATCCATCAGTTTAACATTACAGAGAAGAACTTCAATCAGTCCTTACATATACAGGTGGACTTGGCACCGGTCGATTCAGGTCGTCTATTCCCAATCACAGTCCTCATCAGGTATGGTCATTTTCAACCTTAACTTTCATATTTTACGTGCTGGAATATTGCTTTTTCAAAAATTTATATTTTTGTTTTATGAACCTTTCAACTGATTGTCTTCATGGTAACTTGACCCTGTCTAATGTTGCATCTTGATCTGGTCTGAGTGTGTTTATAGCAACACATTTCCCCTGGCTCTCTCAAGTTTCACTATCCTCTAGAAAAACTCTTGTGTAAAAACTGGGTCTGTTTGTGGTTATAAATCTAATGTTACAGACTGCAGCTACAGAGCACCTGCTGAATTCTGATGACCTCTTTAATACTGAGAACAGTATGTTCTGTGCAAAGTCAGGTTGTCTTTACTTAGCACTTAAAGAAGATTAAGTTTCCAACTTAGTAACATCACATTCCGGGGTTGTGTTATGGGTGTGTCTAGGACGGACAACTGCTATCATATAACTTTTATATACTTGAGCACAACATAAGACATCAAGTGAATATGAAGACCACGG
Organism: Mopalia muscosa; assembly: GCA_031763545.1. Lineage (NCBI taxonomy): Eukaryota > Metazoa > Mollusca > Polyplacophora > Chitonida > Mopaliidae > Mopalia > Mopalia muscosa. The sequence continues at coordinate 7,701 of JARFOD010087928.1, read as the reverse complement.
AGTCTAATGGTATTTTACATGCCATGAGTCGTGACGACGTCATCATCACATGAGTGAAATTAACTTTAGAGTGACATTAAACATAAAATGTCCCAACAAATCGAATAGACAGGAATTGCTGCTATTAATATAATTTGTTGATTCCATTTTCCTTGACTTAGTTCAATGCCATGACAATCCGTGACAATTACATATCAAAGCGTAACATGACACAAGCTTGAATGTTAATGACATAATAGACTATAAGTTCATTGCAAGATATTTCATCTAAAAATACAGCTAAAAGCACTTCTGCTGAAAGATTAGCTGTTAAATTAAGCCCTGTTTACACACACAGAAGTCTTGAGCCATGGTCTCTGATCTTCCAGCTGTGTCATGTGGGCCCTGTATCATCAAACAATGAATGCATACTAACTGTATTGAGAGTTTCTAGCTAGTTATAAGTGCTTTGACATTATACATCTCTGGTACCCAACCTCCTCATATATCTTTTTTTATTCACCATAATAAAATGTTTCCAAGCTACAGAGTAAATAAGAGGAGGTGGGTTTGAAGTTCCTTTGCACTCATTCTATCCGAGGAAAGTCACTAGATCATAGAGGGGATAAGAACAGTTAAACTATAGCAAAGAGCAGTCGCTATTAGTACACCAGGTGGAATTAATTCATCTTGATTAACAATGTTTCGCTTTCATTTGCCTCCTGCAGCATGATCATCAAGGTAAACTAATCTCATGAAATTTATTAATTTCGTTTTTAATCATTCCATAAATTATTTGATTCTCATTTCCTTTATCTTTTAAATTTTTTCCCTCTTTTTAGCATTAATATTAACTTGTTTAATTTCTGTCATTGGATGTTGTGTATTTTGTTGGTGTTGTGTTGATTTAATAAATCTCTGTTATATATCTTTTATGTTAAATCCCTTCTACTTTTGATTATATTATCCTGTTAGGGTGTTAGCATTCAAAATAAAACTTATTCCCATTTATGTAAGTAAACTATCAAATAATTCATGTTTTTCTGTGTATACATAATTCACGATATATCACTGGTTTCCCCCTGAAAATGAACAAAAACATAATGAGATTCTCAGTTTTGAACAAAAACAAATACTTATATACATCACTCCAGTTTTGAGATTTGTTACAGTAAAATATAGAATTGGAAATAAATGTAATCATTACCTTTCTTTAATTGAGCATTATTGAATTTACCAGGAAACTTGAGAAAGTCTTTATAATAGGTGGTAATTAAATATTGATTTAAACCAATGTTAAATATGTTAACGTGATACAAGTATTGATTTCTGTGTTGATATTGATTTGGTGAATCACAGTTATCAGCCATTGAAGTACTCTCTCTCCACTCTCTCGTTTAAAGATCTCTACCTGAATTATATTTAACACTCTTACCATCTGGACAAATCATTCTCAGTGTTATAGCCGTACAAATTCAGTTGGAAAACTGGTCAGTTATTGCACTTCTTTGTAGGCTAAGGGCAGTTTGTTTGAAGAGTAGCAATACTGTCTTTACTGAGCACTGGAGGAAAAGTAACATTCCAACATTGTTGAACACTTCATATCTTTGTTGTGCTAGTGTCAATTATTGATGGAATACACGTCTTCTAAGTGAAATACTCTTAAGCACAGCATAAAACACCAATTGAACAAATATGTATGTCTACTTTGTTCACAAGTTCTTTGATTTTCAGTATACTATGAAAAACCAATTTTGAAAATGCTCCAGATTGAATGAAGCATTTATACTGCCATTGCCACTGGCATAATGGTATAAGTTATATAAACCTGTCAGCACAACCTTACAGACTTACAGGTGTAAATCAGCCGTTGACTGGAGCAAGCTAGCAGTTATATCAAGTTTTTTGCAAGGTTTTTTTTTTTTTTGCCAAGTAAGGACAAAATAGAGCAGTCATTTCATCAAACTGCCCTTGACATTGAGTGTGAAGTCAGACTATCAACGTGCTATTGACTATAAAGTGATATTGTCATTTCCATACAATAATGGTTGCCTGTCAACTTAAAATATGTACTGTACTGCAATTGGAAGTCCATTAAATGAGACTACCCATCAAAATAGCTATGAAATCAAGTCATTGTTGCCTACTGATATTAGAAACATTCTCAATTGATATTTACTGTTTCCTGAGAAAAAATTGTTTGTTTGCTGCGCCTGACACTTTGTCTCAAACCTGTGATTAAAAAAAGGTGAGCAAAGTTTCAGGTGTATTGAACCTGCAAACTGGACATCTTCATTTTCATACACCCTATCTATCATTGCATGCTTTCAACTTTCATGTTAGAGAATACCTTTGTTAGGTTATAGTTTTTCTTTTGATGTTAGGTATTACATGTAGCTGCTAACATTTCCATGTGTATAGAGTAATAAATTCACTGATAGAAAACTTTTGATGGCCTGAATTTTTGACATCATATTGTATGATAAACTGTTCAAAATAAATCATTAGTGGCCTAGTTGTAGCGTGCACGCTTACTAAGCCTACTCCAATTTAGGTATATATTACATTGCATCAGGTATATGAGTGAGTCACAGGATGTGGCTCCGGCAATTTCGAGGTGGTTTTATCAAGGTTTTCTCTCAGTTTTCCACCATAATAAGACGATGAAGAGTACGAAGTAGACAATCTGTCCTAATATAAGAGAAATACCTTTGAGTATGACGTTAAACCCCAGTCAATCAAACAAAATACATCACATGACCGGATTTTGATGTCAACACAACATAATTATGAGCAAAATTTGACACGAGTTCCAACTGTCAACGTTGCTGCCAGTTGCGTTGAGAGTTATTCCTTTCTTCAGTTAGTATGATCATCATATGACTGAAGTAACCTTTAGCATGAAGTTAAAACCTACAGAGAGATATCTAGTGTATTACTTCCTCCGTGTATTATGGAGCGTTTCAACTCCTTTTGCGGGATCATATCATTCCAGCTGAAAGAGATCCAAGGCCTTTAATAGCCAGGGGCTTGTCTTACGAAGCATGCATAGTTAACCTTGTATGTAATTACAGCATAAGGATGTCATGGTAATTACTTCCAATGTAAGCTACGCATGCTTTGTAAGAAAGGCCCAAGGAATTCAAAACTATCCATTCGCTAACCTAGTATAATAATCCAGGGCCCCTTTAGACCCCACATGCCCTGTCATCCATAGATTGCTGGAAATGTTTTCTGGTGGATTTCAGGAAAATAAAATCCATAAATAAATGTGAAATTTCTATCAACATTTTTTTAGAAAGTGAATATTGACCGTAGTTCTTCTCGGGATAACACTATTCTGATATCAAGAATATTATAATGTCTACATGTTGATAGTCAATAAAAATTACCACTGCTAATATTGTAACTTTAATAGATTTGTATATGTAAGCTTATATGTACACTGTCCAGCTGAAAACTGCGTGTTGGCATCTCTGGTAATCTAAAAGTTGTATTTTACCTCTGTTCCTAACACTATGAATAATTAAATACAATGATTACATTGCACTGGATAAGCCAAGCTGAATACAGATGGGCCTGGGCTGTTTATAGTCAACACTAATCAACACGGTTTATGTATTGTTTTAGATTAGTTGAAGGAGTACATGAATTATTAAGAGAGTCATAAATAAACAAAAAAAATGCTGAACAAATGTTATACAGAGCTTATTATTGCTATGCTATAGGTTTTATTTTGCCTTTAATTAATGTGATTATATAAACTTTAGTTAATTTTACATACATTTTTTTTATATGATGTATATTTTTCTATTTATTTATATATAGTCTAAGTATAAGTTCATAGTACTTAAGCAGATGGACCGGCATGTTGAGTTAAATATAATTAAATATGGCAACTACAGAAAGAAATAATCCAGCACACAAGATAATGTAGGCCGAATAGGTAACTGAACATCAAACAGAATGTTATATGAAAGTATTCTCTGCCTAACAGTGCAGGTGGTTGGAAGGAGCTTCCTGTTGCCCTGGTTCAGAGCTAAAGGGGAACAGGGAGCCGGTCTGTTTGTGATTTTGTATTGCACTTTGCACTTTGTATTCCTGCATGTGTCCTGTCTTGTCTATGTTTGTTGTGGTGGTATCGAGAGTGGTTTCCTTAACCGTTAGGCTGGCACGCCATCATGTGAGTGAAATAACCTTAAGTGCTGCATTAAAAACCTATCAAACAATCAAACAAACTTCATTATGATAGGCTGTTAGGAAGGTCCAACTATAGACAAGGGAGGTAATTTGGTGCCACTGTGGGTCGTATCTAATAGAGGTTCTTTGTGCTCTTATTAAATGTTTTGACTAATTGTAAAATCAGTAGACCAGCTCGATGGGCGATTCTCAAAATTGTTGTTGTTGTATTTTCAGATGTGGTGAACCACCTCACCCTGATGAATATCTGTCTAAGACCGAATTTAGTCCCCAGCAACAGACCCTACCACTCTATTTACCTGCTGGAAACTTTAACTGTAAGTTTGAAACCCCTTTCGAATTGACTTTTAAAAGCATTTTTCTTCAATTCTGAAAGCGGACGGTTGGAGGGAGCTTCATGTTGCCCTGGTGCTCTCGGAGCTAAAGGGGAACTGGAAGCCGATCTGTTAGTGGTGTCTGTATCGCGTCCTGTTGTTGTTGTCCTGTATTTGTCCCATCCTGTCTTTGTTTGTTGCCAGTGGTGTCCAGATTGGTTTCCTTCACCCATTGGGCTGGCACGTTGTCATATAAGTGAAATACCCTTGAGTAGGACGTTAAACCCCAATCAGTCTATTGCTGACATTAAGCTTGTTACCTGAACTGACCTGTAAATAGGAACACCTTTGATTATTAAAGCAATCTGTGGATTGAATAAAATCCTTCTTATTTTTCAGTTTAAAATTAACTAATTACAACAATTTCTTCAATTTTGTGACTTAAGGGATCCCCAAAACATAAATTTCAGTCTATTGTCCTAGGATTAATTTGCAATCGTTTTCTCTGTCATCAGCAACAGGGACATGTTTTCTTGCGCTGGTGGACAGTAGCTATGACTCAGGCCGACCACGGCCTACGGATGTGAGAGAAAGAGAGTACCAGCTGAAGACATGGTGGGGGCAGTGTCTGTTCTGGGACACGGATACTATGAGCTGGTCTGGGAAGGGATGTCATACCACTGCCAATTCTACACTCAATTCCACAGTCTGTCTGTAAGTAGTCTGTTATCTCAATAGCACTGATGGGCCCATGGCTTGGGCTAAGTGGTTAGCATACCTGGCTACTCATACTTCTCTGATGAACTGACCACAAGTTCGATTCCCACGCAAGATTTCCATCTAGCTTTCCAGTGTATTTAAGTAATGAACACTATAAAGTACATAATCGGTCATCATATAAGTGAAATAATCCTGAATATGAAATTAAACCCTCCATACCACCCCCACCACCCCAAGCTCCCTATAATAAACCATACCTCTGCTTTATGTCATCATTGTTCTTAGTAAGGTTTATATCCTCGCAATCGAAGTACAATTAATTATGAACAGTAACAATTTTGAGTTATTTTACATCAGTTAGCTGTTAAAACGTTAAATAGTTTCTTTCATTATAGAGGCGCTTTTTATGCATTTTCTCATATACATACTAGAATCTAGAAAGTGTTGGACAGTTTAACTTTAAAGTCCTGGTAACTCTTTTTTTTCTGTTGATTTGTTGGTAAATTTGATTGTATTTCTTTTGTAGGTGCAACCACATGACAATATTTGCCAGCCGCTTAGACCTTGTTCCAAATGACCTACGATTTACAAATGTGGAAGACTTCTTTGAGTAAGTTTGTCATCATTTTGTGGTACCTATGGCTTGTGTCACAGACCCATCTTAGCTTCCTTCAACATAACTATGACTTTAACACTGGTCGTCATGGTAATCATGGACTACTCTGTGTACTCAAGTTTCTCTCTATGCGTAAATAATGAAAGCTATTCTGACATCACCCAGACATTAATTGGGAATAAAAATGAAAATTTTCATTCAGAAAAATATAGGGCCCTCGTCTGTGGTTGAGTGATTAACATTGTGGACTACTGATCCTCTCACAGGTTCAAGTGTCCAAGCCAGTCACCCCTGGTGATTTGGGCAATCGCTGGGGGAGTGGGGAACTTTTCAGTTCTTGTGTATTCACTGTTAACAGTTATATGATGACAAGAATTCAAGCACATGCACATGTTCAGTCTCCTGTGATCCCATCTGGCTAAGGCGGTTTGTTGGAAGAGTAGCAATACACTCTTAACTAAGCACTGGAGGAAAATTAACTTTCCAACATTATGAAAACGCCTCACATCTTGGTTGTGGTAGTGGCATAAAACTCCAATCAGTCTCTTGTGGCGGATATTTTCGTTCCATAGTGAACATGTATGTATGATCATTGGCAATGATAAGGGTGTTGAAGAATGAAATGAAATGATGTAACCATTTTGTAAGAAACATAGCTCAACTCTAAATGTTTTTTTTTTTTTTCTTCTTTTTTTTTTTCTGCAGTCTCCACAGAAGTCCGGTTATGTTTGCCTGGATAACAGCTGTATTTCTAATGTACTTCACTGCTGTCATTATTTGCCGACGAATAGATCTCCATGACGCCCGGAAAGGAGGTGTGGTCTATCTCCAAGACAACGCTTTAACTGACCATCAGAAATACGAGATCACCTTGGAGACTGGTTTTAGGAAAGGAGCCGGCACTTCAGCAAAGGTAAACATGGCAGTGGTAAAATCAATGAGAAGTCCCAAAGAAAGAATCAATAATCAACCTGATAAGGAAACGACACTGGTTTAAGAGTCCAATCACGAGACAAATAAACTTTCCCCATGCCCTTGAGGTTTTTGCTCTAAATCAATTTGAATTGTTTAGGTTTTTTAACAGTTACTGGTTTCTGTGTTTTTTTTATTGGATTTTTTTTTTTTTAACTTAGTTGCTTTCGTTTCTTATTTCATCTACATGATTTTAAATTTTTTTAATGATTTTTGTGAAATGCCTCTGAGTTATAAGGTGCTTATATCTCTTTGAGACATTACAGAAGCATTCTGGACATTAATGCACATCTCTTCTTATAGCAAACAACTTGCTTGGGTCTATCAGCTTATACTCTCTATTTATAGTTATTTTATCATCTTAGGTGTGAGAAAGTATACGAACTAAACCTCCAAATTAACAGTGTGGTCATGGTCTTGACTGAAAATGGTCTTTGTACAAGACAAACTTCTGGCTTATTGGGGTAGCAAATAACTATTACCTAAAAGGGTAATACAAAATGGGAACAATCCAGAAAAACAGGGTATATTAAGTTTAGTTACCCGCTAAAAATAAAGTTGAAAGTTTTTGGTGTTTAACCATAGTTCAAGGGTGTCTCACTTATATGAAGGTGGTGTACATACCTGTTTCACACTAACAGTCAGGTGATGTGAAGTATATGTCAGGTGGTGTACATACCTGTTCAACACAAACAGTCAGGTGGTGTGAAGTGTATGTCAGGTGGTGTACATACCTGTTCAACACTAACAGTCAGGTGGTGTGAAGTATATGTCAGGTGGTGTACATACCTGTTCAACACTAACAGTCAGGTGGTGTGAAGTATATGTCAGGTGGTGTACATACCTGTTCAACACTAACAGTCAGGTGGTGTGAAGTATATGTCAGGTGGTGTACATACC
>JARFOD010087917.1:0-18315 GCA_031763545.1 Mopalia muscosa | reverse complement strand
TTTTTGTCCGTCGTCATATAAGTGAAATACCCTTGAGTACGACGTTAAACACCAATCAAACAAACAAACAAACTAAAACAGAAGGAGTCGGTCCATCGTCTTCCGGTCAAAGATAAGGGACCCCTTGCAATAACTTAATCCGGCTGAACAGGGTTTTAATATATATGCTCCAAACATGTTTGTTAGAACAGGCATTCCCACTTGAATGTATACTCTACATTTTGATGTTTTACAATACATATCAATTTGCCAGAGCTAATCACAACAGAACAATCAGTCTTTTGTGTTTATAGCAGATTGAATGATATATTTTTATGACAACGTGAGAAAAAAAAAAAATTTGATCACGTCAATGAAAATGATGAACTTGAACCAAAGAACCCGGACACGTTTTCGTGCTAAGGACTTGTCTTTGATTGATAGGTTGATTTTTGTTTTAGGTCGTGCTCAAGGGCACTTCACTTATGTCACGGCGGTAAATTACAACAATAATTGACAGTAGCACAGCCATTTAATAACTATAAAGTATTTTGCTACTTTAGTTTAACAGTCCTCCAGTGCTGAGCAAAACCATGCCTGTTATGTTCCAGACAAACTCCCTTTCGTCAGAAGACGATTTCTATATGTAAAGACGTAGGCCTTTCAACTCAATAGATTGATTGCAGACAAACTCGATCCGGTGAACGGTTCATTGAAGCAGGTTCAGTTTAGTAAGCATACACGCTACCACTGAGCCATGACCGCGGGCATTCAACTAAATTGAAGTGAAGTGAGCAACCTGGACGCACGTGATAATTATGTCATGCTGTGTTTTTTTACTCGTATATACATGATTGAAAGTGAGTCACAGAAAGGCGTAGGAGGTAGTTGGTCTAAACATATTTATCAGGAGGACATGATTTAGCTTTAGAGATTGAAAATAAAAAAAATACAAGTTTTTTGGACACATGTTAATCTTGGTTATATCATATATTTAGACCGATAATTCAAATATGATGAGGCATATACAGTCTCTCTGACATTGTCCATACAGTAGTCGACGATCACTTACAATTTAAAAATGGGCCAAAATTGCGTTATTCTTAAACGAGGCGTCTACTGTTTTGTTAAGATTTGTATGTTTGATTGGGGTTTAACTTCGTACTCAAGGGTATTTCACTTATATGACGTACCAGCCCAATGGGTGAAGGAAACCACCCTCGACACCACACATAAATTGCTGTAACGACGTACTTGTAATTGTTTCTTGAACATCTGTGTGAAATACAATCATTCACAGCACATTTATTCTATAGACGGAATACGCTATACAAATAGATGAAATCACACAATGCCACCCGTGGCAAATTCTTTTTTCGGTACAGTTGTTTTAAAATATTATATATTTGTATTTTAACACATTGAGCTAAACATACATTATACGTATACCGTGGAGAAGTTATTCGTTAATTGGCCACTCTGGTAAAAGATTTGGCATATGTTCTAGATGGAACTTTTTAATTTGTTCGTACGTTTTTTTTCTCTTTCTCTTTGGATCGACTGCTGCTGAGAGTGTTCTTGTCGGTGTCGATGTGGGCGGCTCGGTAACGCTTCAAGAAAGGGATCAGTTCGCTTTATAAAAAAACTTATTTAATCGAATTGACCGCACATTTCTATATGCTAGAATGCTTCATAAACATCAGATTTATTAATGTATAATTAGTGCAGACCGCACTTAAGTCAGGGGTTTCTTAACCAGAAGAAATGATTGTCGGATCATTCTAGGTCAATCAGTCAAGTGTTGATCAGGCAATCATGATCGTTTCGTTTTCTTTACATCGGTACCAAACCATGCCAGTCGAATGACATCAGCTCACTCTGTTTTAAAGTATCAACGACATACCATAATCATAATCCAACCACAGTTATATTTACTTCATTAGTGAGTGTATATTATACCCTTTTATGAACAATTAATAATAGGTAGTGTTTTAAATAGATTCGGATATAGAATTACCATGGACTGCTATAGTTGGTTATTATCATTCTTAGGCAAAAAAAACTTCACACGAACTTGTCCATTTTTATAATTTGGCTTCTGATTGGTTGACTTGCAAATCGTGTCATAATTTATTACCAGCTATATAAGCGTATTCGTTGCAATAACGTAGTTCACTTCATCAAAACACCTCGCAAAAGAAACGTGCGCCTGTCACAAATCGGGTGGGCATATTCAGTATAAATAGGGCCATTATACGGAACGAGATATTAATAGATTCACCTTGCATATATTCTCACGACTGGTTGAGCCTGATTGGAAGAGTATTGTTACTATCTATCAGTGTATTGTGATTGTTAGAACACTGAGCCAGCTTGACGAAACAAGAGGAGATTATCTTTACATACCTTTCGCCTTCTTCAGTTTTCATCTTTGCGCAGGTAAGTCTTGATTAATTTATACTTGCCCTTTGTTTCTCTGTTGTTTTCCTTGCTAAAATATTAATTGGGATTGTCAAAAGTTTTGTAAGTATGATGATAACTTGTTGAAGTTCCAATACCTGATAAATATATTTCAGACCATTGTGAGAGTATAGCTGATAGCCTTTTCCGAGCATACATGACCGTATCAGATAATACATAAGAATATTAACAGAACAGGTATAAAACGTTGTCAGAACATAATAAGAATATTATCAAATCAAATCAAATTGAATAGTCACAAAATATCTTCTACAGTGCATTCAACTACTTTGAATCAGCCCCAGAAGACAGATATCAGGACATTATGGGAATATACATACCAGAACATTGTTAGAAAACACACGAGGATATTGTTAGGCCATATATTAGAACATCATTATAAGACTAAATGATAACATGTTCATATTATAGAAGAGCACATTGTCAGAAAGGCAGTATACGACCGTGTCAGAATATACTATACAACATTTTTAGAATGAACTCCAAAACCCCAACATTATCAGACGATATATAAATGAGAACTTGCCATGATAGACACGAAAACATTATCAGAATGTGAACACCAACCCTGCCAGAACAGAACTGAGAACATATTCAGGGCGTGAGAAGACTGTCAGGTCATGGAATCAACCGCGGTGTATGTTTTTAGCAAGATAGCAACCATATAAGATCTTGTGTTGTGTTTCTTCAAATTGGAAAAGTTTGTGTTAAGGGAGGTTATGTGTTTTATTCAGGAAACGACTATCTTTGCACAATGCAGTTATTACCAAGTAGCACGTGTTTGCGGGACTCTATACATGACCTGAGTTACCTTACACAGAAAACCTCTATAACAATGCGACACAGTAATATGGAATATTCATAAGATACAGTTATGCATATTGATTCACTTACCATGTAAAACTTTATCTTTCAAACAACAACTTCACGGCATGCGAACTCGACAGGTTTCAAATGCCATCAATTATCCTACATAAATTATACTAATCTACAATTTATCGACTTAAACGCAAAGAGAAACTAAGAGCTAATTGGGCAAAGAAGGCGGAAAAATTATCTGTTTTTTGACCGCATATAAGGTTATTTCATTCAGATGACGCCTTGACAGGCTGGAATTGCATTCGCCGCCACTGGCAATATAAGAAGGATTTCGCTTATAAAACCATATATTGATTGCGAATTAAATAATCCTTAATCACAGTCACATATATAAGGATACGTAAAAGGACAGGGGAACTATAAATTAACATCTAATAAACTCGTTGTTTCCACTTATTATCTGCATGGTCAATTCCAATTAATAATCCATTAATCCGTTACTTCGATATATCCTTTTCAGATTAACACATATTTTCCATTTGTCTTGGCTTATAGTGCAAGTAACAAGCCAATGTAAATACATCAGTTCTCCATCAAGTTGGTTCTGGTATTTCGACATATCTTTGTCAGTCTCCGTAGCTCAGTTGAAAGTGTTTGTGGTGTGCTTGTCTGCTGTCAGAAAATGCCACGTGGGAAGCAGCCTATCTTAAAGATATTTCAATACATGTTTTATTCAGTTCGTACAAATGTATTAACATGCAAATCATCGCTGTGAAATATTTTTCAAAGCTTCCATTTATTAATAGTATGTAACGACAGAATAAGTCGAAGAATGAGAAAATAAGTGCAAGAAATTAGAGACGAATTAATGACTGAATAAGTCGAAGTAACGAGTTAAATAGAAACAAATCTATGTTGTCCATGTAGCTTTAGGTCTCAATACGTAAACTAAGCATTTAAAAACATTTCTTACGTTAGACCAAGAGATACGTTTATATGAGATTTAAGAAAACAAAGCTACCTATGTTTAAAAATATTTGAGCTATTTGTGGAAACAAGTTTGTCATTTGTGCATTTTTGGTAATCCGTCAAACTGAATAATATTCTCTTTCTGTTAATAATTAAATGTACGTTCCCTTAGCTTACATGAAGGGGATATCTGTCAATCTATATAATGTCATCCGGTGTGCTAAAAAACACAGTGGATTGAGTCTATCGTCTGATCTCTATATATGAAGTTAATTTTCAAATAAACGTACTTCAACCATTATTACCAGTTATAGGAATAAATATTAAAAAAGGTAAATAGATCGCACAAGAAAAGTTAAATTAAAAATAACGAAACATAACTTTCATCTTGATACGGTTTAAGCTTCAAGTCTACGTTAAACTACTGTTTCTTCACAGTAATTTTATACAAAAAACAAACGTTCTAACACCCGAATGTATTAAAGTTTTATACCTGCGTTGTAAAAGAAGTATAAGAGATAATTTTGCCCGCATATAATTATAAATTTACTGTATAATAAAAAAAATATCCTCTTATCAATAGGACATGTTCGGTGGATTTGTCATAATGAAATAGTGTAGAAAATCAGATATTTTGTCGATCATGATCAATAGTTCTTTGTTTCAAGCATAGACCCGAACATTCCAATTATACACGCAGGCTTAATTTTAAATGAGTGTAAACGTATTTCCGGGATATACTACAATGGCAACCTGTTTTAGCCACGTCTTTCTTCAGCTCGTGATTGTTGATAACGTTTTGCTCCAGGGCAATAAAACAGTTAATGACCATACATGCGCTATGTTAGTAATTTAAACTTTTAGACGTAATGGGTCTTTATAGCACTTAAAACATTTGACCTGAAATAAGTGACAATTCCGCTATTTGCTACATGTTTACATGTTTTAAAATGGCGCCAAAATTTTAAATTTTAACGGAAATCAATGTAAATTAAATTAATGATTAAATGCTACTATACTTATAAAGACACAAATTAACTTATTATAATTTGATTGTTCTAATGGATTTTGGAATTTGCGTTAATTTCTTACATATTTGATTATCTAAAAATTGATTGTGGTTCTCTTTTATTCGCTATGAAAGCCGTTTTACTTACAATTACCTTTCTAGAAAACAAAACGCACTCAATTTCATTTGAACACATTTTTTGCTTGAGATCTTGAAGATAGACTTGTAATGTCTCTAAAGTGGAATTTATTAAAGAATTGTAATTTATATTTTTCCACTGGCGCACAATCATGTTGTTTCATCACTTTTTGAAAGTAGTTTAGAAAATAATTCGATTGTAATCAACACAACACAGGTTTAAACAAATTAAAAGCACTTGATATATGTTTATGAATTTAAAAAAGGAACCAGTTATAGGCCTTTACTGGTGACAAATTTAAACATATAAAAAAAATGTATGTTTAAAGTTTGATATAACTTGTGGTATATAAAAGCATACATCTTAACGCCTCAATAAGATCTAAACGACAATGTACACAATAAGTAACAATTCGGAGTAAAATCTGAATCTTTTTGTTGTTAATTTGTTGTTTTTTTTAGACACACGCGAAACTCTATTTATATGTTCTAGCCTGTTTTAGAACTATTCTGTACATATTTTTGCAAATCCTTTACGAAATCAGAAGGATAAGTCTGGATCATTATAATATATATACCTGGTCTTGTCAAAATCAGCCAAAGAAGATATAACTGGTTTGATGAAAAAAGACTGCTTTAGTTCGATGATTTACATTATAATGTACGACCCTCTCTGTGTCCTCTAATATTAGATCAAACTGTCACGGATGACCAAGAAAACCTGTGTTTGTACGGTTGACTAGTCATAAAGACGTATAACGTAAAGTCACCATTTAAATCATATAGAAACGTTAAATAGCTCAAAAGTCTACTGAATTCAAAAACCCTAACCATAACATTGATTCTGTAAAGTAAATACGTTGTTTAAGTTGCAACACAGTGATATTGTTCTAAAACATTAGTTAGTTTTTTTTTTGTGAAATAATTAAAGCCGTTCATATTTAAGGAAAACGAATAAACGTTTGAAGTGCATTCACATAGTGCTAGTTACGACTTCAGGCGTTTCTCCTTATTTGTGCCAATTTTATTGGTGGAGAAAAGAGAACAAAAATAAACGACTAATCACAGCGCCACAAATAAGGAAAATCTTTTTAAGCCGTTACTACAAATCGTAAAAATGAGAATGCACCTTAACTAGTCATATTTAGAAAGACCAGTGTCATTTACTCCAACAGTTATATAGTGTATAATATTACTTTCCATGTTATTGTCGTTTTGTTTTTCGCTTTACCGGCCGCAACGGCCGTAATTGACGGCCGCAATTGATTATGTTTAGAGTCAAATAGAACTAAAATAAGAAATTTTTCATGTAAAACGTTCTAACGTGCCCATGTCTTCCTGAAAGTTCTACTTCTGATGGTTTTTTTTCTTTCTTTGTTTCTAAAAAAAATACAAATTAAGAACATATCTGAAAAAGTAAGACATATATGTAATTGCCTGAAAATTAGTTAACGGTAATACTATACGTATTATACCATGTTTTTAAAATATCAGCTACCTATTCAGAAATAAATCTAGCCACTGAATATTCAGATTTGTAAACTAGGTAGTAGCTATGAATAATTTGCATCCAAATTTGCATATTCATTAAATTGATGATCTAACTTGACACACATCAGATCGTAAGCGGATAAAATTGAAAATAGCTGTTAGTATAAGATTGAATAATTGGCTGGTTCATTGATTGATTGATTGATTGATTGATTGATTGATTGATGTTTTACACCACGTTTTCTTATGTGATGTCAGGGAACTCCGGCAGTAAATAATCGCACACACATACTTTTAATAAGTGAATTGTTCTACTGTGTAGGAAAATGTTCATTCAATGTTAGGCGAATGCATCTTGGCTATGACTCTTAGCTAGAGGGCTTAAACAACAAAATGCCCCCAAGCAATGTAAATTGATCTGTATAATTGATAAGGATTAATTTGAACAACAAACATGATGCTAATGTTAAGACCAGTTACACTTTAATCCATTGTCAACACAATAGTGTGTACAGGTAAAATATTCATTACGGAAATCATTTAATTCCTAGGGCATTAATTGTGTCTCAAAAATACATTTCTTATGCTAATTTGGCATATATGCCTTGGTATAATGAGGCGATAATACAGCTAGTATTAGTGTAAAGGCACAGTAGAGGATTGTCAGTGTGCAGGTAAGTTTCTATTGAACTTTCGTGGCGGTTTTTTTTTTACTATCAGGTATGCAATGAATAATTTTTGTGTCTTTTGGAAAGTGAAGATTAACAGTATTTTCGTTATTTTGGGATAACAATTTCTTAGTTAGAACATATACCTGTTCAGTAAATTTTTGGAAGTTAAAACACGTCCGGGTATCGAACCCACGAGGCACCGAATCGCCAGCAGTAAATGCAGGCTACCTTCTGTAGAAGGCCGGGTGGCTGAGTGGTCTAGGTAGCCCCACTTACTGCTGGCGATTCGGTGCCTAACTCTGAGGGTCGTGGGTTCGATTCCCGGACAGGTTTCAACTTACAAAAATTGTCTGAACAGGTATATGTTTTAACTAAGTAAGTGTTATCCCAAAATAACGAAAATACTATCAGGAATGCATTCAAAGTTTGATTTTAAAATTTTATACGACATTTAATACCTTTAGTTCAGCCATGACTATGAACAAGTTATGCTTTCATTTTGAGCTTTGTCCGCAGGTATCAAATTATGACCATTGTATAGTATACACCTGAACTAGTTTTAGTCTATTGAGTGTGTAATTGTAGAATTCTATCTGGTACACAGTAATTAGGTCAGTGCAGAAGTTAAGCTATAACAATGGCTTGCGTGCCAGGTGTGCTCTCCATATGAAAAAAACAGAAATGACAGAAAAAGTATTTGAATAAATTAGTACTAACTTTAAACATTGAAGAATGTGACAATATAAAGAACAAAGGTACAATCTCAAATAGATGTGACGGCATTGGAATGTATAGTTAGGAACAGATATTTTATACGAATGGATTGAGAATGAACAAATAAGCAAAAGGTTGACTTTTCTTAAGAATAAACCCGAATTGCAATTCTAAGCAACAGGGTTATATGGTCACGACACAAGAATGCAACAGGATTGTTAAATCACGTTGTATTTAGCATGTGAATCTTTTCAGTCTACACCTAACGTGTTTAACTGTGAGGAATATTTTAATCTAGCATATATCGATATAAGGTTTTGCTGGACCACTTAGTCGATTTTCAGAAAACCTGTTGTATTTAGTCAATTGTGTAGACAAATACAAATCTGTATTATGCATATGTATATATTTTTGGAAAGGTTGAATACTCAGAATTGCAAATATGTGCATGTGATGAAAATCCAATTATTATTTCTAAAAATATTGCAAAACGAGTAAATATCCACAGAAAAAAATAGACAAGTGTTTTAAGATACTTGAGTTGCAGTAAGTTTCGTCGAAAAATATTTTAAGTCAGTCTCACTTAGTTGTTGGTATAGTTGCGGAGTTGACACTGTGTTTCAAGATACTTGAGTTGCAGTGAGTTTCGTCGAAAATCATTTTAAGTCAGTCTCACTTAGTTGTTGGTAGGCCTATAGTTGCAAAATGTATATCAAAAAAGATGAAAACGCCAGGTGCGCTGAATTGCAGCCGGTTTTAGAAAAGCTTCATGTCGAACTAAATGTTGCAGTATTCATACTTCTACAGTCTTCTGGGCCAATTTACTTGAAGACAAGGCAATATAGGACAAATACAGGTTAATAAAGAAAAACAATAAAACAGAACGTAAAGCAAAGAGGTCACAAACAGATCTGATCCATGTTGCGCCTTAGCTCTAGGACCACCAGCTACATGTAGGGCAACAGGAAGCTCCCTTCAAACCTTGCGCAATACTTATTCGGAAGAGGCAAACATTTTTTTACTTGCAGTTTGAACAATGAAAACGCTTAGTCACACCATAACTTATGTAAGGAGCATTTGTTAGGAGTCTACAGTTAGAACAAAGACACTCTTTTTCTCTTCACAGTCCTTTCAAATATCTACATTATGTACTGATTAGTGCGAGAGAATCATGACTGTAGTATTTCATGTTACGGCTTTATATAGAATTATAGAATTATAGATTTGATTGTTAAGCAATGTATTTTATTGGTAGAAGAAACCATCATCCATTTATTGATGCAAGAATAAGGTCACTACAGGTGGGAGGAAGTATCATCTGTATAAAATTAAATGACGTTTTCAGGTATGAGATGAACACGCATTAATCAGCTGATCCGATACAAAGTTACACGAAATATCCAACTGTTGCTATGTCAAAGTTCAATCATGGTGAATTGAGAAATTAGTAATCAGCCGTCTTATTCAAGCATACTTAGTTTGTAACAGACTATCTGCGAGGGGATATATTTAATCGAACAGTTTTAAACTATTTTAAAAGCCATTTTGAATGATTGCACACTATTGATTTTATTCTGTTTGATGTGAATATCACTGCTTCTTTTCTCTAACCGACATAGATCACATATTTGAAAGTCCATGTAAATGGTGATTACATTCTCTAGAGATATATGTAAGTTACCCACAACAATTCGAGATTAATATCAATATAAAAACGTGTCTTTAGGAGTTTATCTAGAATATCAGATGATTAATCGCTTTTAATTATTCGATATCACTGTGTCACTGTGATAACATTTTAGTGTCATATAAAGGAGTGATTGATTGCTGTTTAAGCTGTGTTTTAGGCTATTTCACTTATATGACCGGGGTGTACTCCATCAACATGATTTCACTTATATGGCCGGGGTGTACTCCATCAACATGATTTCACTTATACCGCCGGGTGTATTCCATCAACATGATTTCACTTATATGGCCGGGGTGTACTCCATCAACATGATTTCACTTATATGGCCGGGGTGTATTCCATCAACATGATTTCACTTATATGACCAGGGTGTATTCTATCAACATGATTTCACTTATATGACCGGGGTGTATTCCATCAACATGATTTCACTTATATGGCCGGGATGTATTCCATCAACACTGACACTAGCAAAACCAAGATGTGAAGTATTTCCATAATGCTGGAAAGTTTATTTTAGTTAAGCGCTACGTAAAGGCAGCATTGCTAATCTTCAATCAAACTGCACTAAGCCAGAGGGCTCATTTAAATGATCCGGTTTTTAAGCAAGACGCCTAAAGTTTTACAACTAGACTATAAAAATAAAGTCATCTTTAAGGATGTATTCTGATTATTGTCTGATCAGCATCGTTTCTAACAATCAATCACCGGTTTATCTTACTATTTTCAGGTTTCGACTGACTTTGGAATTTCGCAGCCAACATCATGTATACGTCTGGTATTATCCTTACTCTGCTGGGGGCCCTTTTCTCACAGACTCTCGCCCAACAAGCATGTTATTCAAGGGAGTTGAATCCTTACAGATTCTATTCAAGCTTGACACGGTATGAAAATGTCCAAGCGGGTCAGCCATTCATAGGCGATAATCCAGTTGGTAAGCTCTTCCTTTCTAATGTACCTCTTTTTTTTTTTTTACATATTACTTTCATGGACTAATTAAAACATTTAAAAGGACAGATAAGCTGATAGTGTAAATAAACTTCAATAAGTAAACAAAATGCACAATAAAAATAACCAGATAATACGCCAAATTAATCAAAATTTTGCAGCGTTAAGCTATACATATTGCCAATGTAAATGTCAGAAATACAACCTAACACATAACAGAATATATTGATTGATTCATTGATTGGTGTTTTGTGCCCTGTTAAATGGTATTCACTTATATGACGGCGGTGCATTTGAACAAGAATTGACTTTAGCACAACCAATATGAGAAACGTTTCAATACTGTTGGAGAGTTAATTTTCCTCCAGTGCTAAGTAAAGACAGCATTACTACTCTTCAAAAAAACTGCCCTTAGCCATAGGGTTTGAGAAATAGAGCTCTAATCTATAAATCCCTGTGTTACATTGGGTACCTCCATGTTTAGATGCCCCTTAGAGGAGATATTTACCACTTTTAATATTAAATTTGTTTGTTTTAAGGCGTATTTAAATTGAGCGATTTGCATTAACGATTTTCGCTATTTCCCATCTTTGAAGCATTTTGATTGATCGACTCTTTAATATAGTTTCCTCCACCTATCAAAAAAGTGTCCCTAATCATCGGATATATACCTATCCTTTATTTATAGCCTTTGATAAAAGAAGGCCCTTTTCTCGAGGATTGTCAGAATAGGGTTTATATCAAATTTTAATTACTTTAGCCGTTTCTAGTCTAAATCTACAAACATACTTTGATTGCATTGGTCCGCGACAAAAGCTGTTTTTCGTATAGCCACTTAAATGGCAGCGGCGTTAAATAAGATTTAAACAACTGCAGTCTGAAACGCCCCAAACGCCATGAAATAATAAGTTTCCTTCGCAGTGACCATCCACGGAAAACATTAACATTTTCTCTTCGGATAAAAACAAAATGATTTGAATGCGTAAATAGCTGCTGATCAGTGTGAATACAGATGAATGCACCTCAAGATGTTTTAGAAAATGTTCTGTTTTCATAATCGTACTTGGTGTGCTGGCATGGAATATAAATAGCATATATTTTTTGCTTCAGGATGTCAGGCTGTCATGATCTTCATGTTGGTCAGAAATGGGATTCGAACTCCTAACAGAAAAGAACTAAACGACTTTGAAGGCAGGTTACCAGGTCTAAGACAGAGAATTCTGCAGTCACAAGCCAGTATGTATATGTTATATAACTTGTCAAAAATGCATATAAATACAAATTACCTGCTCTCACTTTGTATACATATTTTGAATAATTGATGATATATATATTATATTGCAGCATAACAACTCGAGATTAGGATCGTTAAAAAGTTAATTTAGACCAAGAGTTAGCTGGTTCTTGACTCTTTTAATTTTTGGTATATAAAGTTCATTAAGTGTTATCACGAGATTGTACTGCCTTGCCTTTCCGCATTTGTAATAATTCAGTTAAGTGCTTACATTTAACAGAACACATTCTAAAATTAACCAATGGACCACTTTTTTTTATAATTTGATGTTGGTTTGTTTGTTTGATGTTTAACGTCGTACTCAAGGGTATTTCACTTATATGACGACGGACACAAATATAGAACATCACAAACAAATCTGCTCCCGGTTACTCTTTAGCTCTGTGAACACCAGGGCAACAGAAAGTAACCTCTGTTCTCGCCTCTTACGATCGACCGAGGAAGCCGAGGGAGTAATCTGCAGGGCCATGGCCCACCCGCTCCCTCACGGGGCTAATTTGATGTTGGACTTTGTAACCAAAAATTGTAAACTTATAATTAATCCCTTAATATCAAAGCTATAAAATTGTAATTAAAGGGTCATAACTCTTTTGAAAGTAGTTCCCTCGAGGATATCTCCAATGTATGATAGACCCTGCCCATGTGTCAAAGATATCCCAAATAAAAGAAACAATTTCGCTAATATTCCAAAACAATGTTTACTATTAAAAAAATCCACAATTGTTTTCACAAAACATAAGCTATCTTTAGAAATAAAAAATTTCTGAGCACCGTTTTTTTCCAGGTCAGCTATGTCGGGAAGATTTAGATGGTTTGAGTAACTGGAAACTACTGGTTAACTCCAGTACAACTGATCTCTTGACGAAATCAGGAGAAGACGAAATCAAAGAATTAGGTACGTTTTAGAATTATTTCAGAGCAAACAAAGCAGATTTTTACAGGCATAATGGCGAAAATATGCTTCCAAAGAGATGTTATTGCACGCGGTTTATCGAATACTGCAATAACATACCTAAATCAGCGATTTTAAAATTACTTTTAATCTGCTTAGCACTCTTTTTTTTCTTAACATGTTCACTCAAACTAACATTGATCATTTCTCCTTGTTTCTAGCTTTCCGATACAGGAACAAGTACCCTGGGTTATTCAACAAACAGTACTCGGACAACGATTTCGTTATCAGACACGCCTACAGACCTGACCGTGCTAACACCGCAACTGCCTTCTCAGAGGGACTTGGATTCAATGCCACAGGTATCAGCTATATTTCAGTATAACGCAAAAACTATTCCGTACCTGTTCCGTATGTTCGAAAATATATACAGCTGTAAATGCGTTTTATGTTGACTAGCTGTTCTTATATCACGATGCAATGGGGAAAATATTACACACTCATTTCATTGTTTATACGATACTGTTACTTTTCTGGGACAGCACATCTAGGTCTTTTGACGAGCTTATCTCATTGGTGCTAACATAAGTGCACAAAAATATGTTTCGTCTGTTTTACCGTCATCCTAAGTCAGTGTCATGTATATATAGTACGACATTTGTATAATGTAGCGGACAATTGATTACTAATTCGAAAGGTTTATTATAACGAACATAAATCGAAGCCAGAAATACCAGAAGGCCTTGGTATTATCACCTTACCGCAGAAATGCATATATCAGTTTTCGGATCATCAACCATAGCAGATTAAAGCATTTATTTTTTATAAATAAATAATATTATAAAAAAAAACAATAAATAATAATTTCGCCAATATTCCAAAACAATGTTTACTATAAAAAAAATACACAATTGTTTTCACAAATGTTTAAATATTATTTATATATTTTTTTCGGCAATATTTATCATAATTGTACCGGTATATACTTTCAGATGCACGTGGACCAACACCGGAAGAAAGAGATTTGCTGCTTCAGTTTTCAGCGCATTGCAAGTCGGATGATAATGTAAGTGAACTGTCGCCATATCTAATATTTTCCACGATCTCATCTACTTGAATCGGATTTGCTGTGAATATCAATGTGATTGTTTATCTAACATGCGTAACTTTTTATCTTCACAATTTAAATTTAAAGATTTGTGGTAAGGTTACTTCCGTATTCTTCTAATTGTTCATGTAAAGGACCAAACAACTTGGCACAAAAAAGTTTCTTTGTTTGATTCATGTTTAACGTCATACTCTGGAGTATTTCGATTATTTGACAATATGTTGTCTACTTCTTACTCTGCATTTAAAAAATCCGAAGGAAACCTTGTAAAGCAAATCCCTCAGTGAAACAAATAAGATAAGGATGCATGTAAAACATTTTTACTTATAGCCAAGAATTGGTTCGCGGGAAGAGATATGTAAACTATTACCTTTTAATTTCAAGACACAACAATTGGGGATTATACTAGGCATTCTACTTAACCATCTAAAAAGACCAATTACTTTTAAGACATTATTTTAGACAAGTTTATTTGCTTAAATTTTTGACAAATTTGGTAAAATTCAGGACATTGACGATGATGATGATCTGGAGGATTACCTGGAGCTTCAGCAAGTTAAAGACATGGTGGCTGGCATCACAGGGCGGCTTGGTTTGGCACAAAACTCCCTGTCTTTTGGTAAAATTTTATATTCCTTTATCAAAGTCCTGTTATCAGAAAGCATGGTTGGTTATTTACATGGAAACTTACTGGTTGAAGAGTTAAGATACCATGACCTGATTGAATTTTGATTATCCACTATGATCAGCAAATACTGCCAATAAGTTTTATTCACGTTGTATTCTGTCAGTTTTAGATTTCAAACTAGGAAAAGTTTACTTTCTGGCTGTTAAGGTAGCAATAGCGGTAATTGTTCTGTATACTATTTATTTATGTCTAGTTTATTAGAATCTAACAGACATGGACTTTTGTCAACATGTAATGGCGTAGCAGTTTCTGCTTTAAAGTTCTTATGCCTATCTTGGGCTCCTTGTCAGTGTGACAATAAAACACACACAATAATATCTACCCTTTCCAAAATTAGCAAAAAATCAAGCAAACCATAACCCGAAGTGTTATTCATAAATGGTTTGTTCGAAAAATAAAATTGCTGCATAGCTTATAGCATGAATTTATATTAATACTTCAAAACAGTCCTTAGCCAAAGCCGAGTTTGGTTCAAAGTGTAAGCTAGTCAGCGAGTTAGATATGTTTATCTTTACAATAACAACAATTACTGTCTTCTTTTTTTACCGAGAACCCCTTCATCAGAACTGGGCAGTTATCTACTTTGCAACTACAATGCAATCAATAACACATACCAATGTCTGTATTGCCCTTTCAGATGACATTGATGCTATGTACAGAATCTGCGCTTATGACTATGCTCTGACAAAAAGCTCTCCCTGGTGCGCAGCTTTCACCACCAGCGATCTTATACTGCTTGAGTTGAAAGAGGACCTCATCCAGGCCGAGCTCTATGGGTATGATGACGATATCAACCAAAAGGAAACGTGTATCCTATTGAAAGATTTAGTGGGAAGACTGTAAGTAAACAAAACATAGTAAACTCAATACTCTTGCCGATCATTTTTACTTTGACTGTGCCCAAAAACTAACGCTTTTCGTTGAAAGCATATTAAACTTTGAGGAATAAGTAAATTATCATTCTGTTAATAACCTTATCTTACCCAATGATAAAGGCTGTGAATTTGCAGTAATTAAAAAAAGATATGTTACGGTTACTGAACGCAGATCTACGACGTTATTAAGTATTATACATCTTTTCTTAAGTCACCAATTAGGTAATGGTTCACAGATTCCATTCATATTCATCTATTTTGATTTTAAAATCTTTCTCTTTAAATTGCTAGTAGATGTCTTTTTAATAACTAAAACAGAAGTTAGATCTCATGAAAAATATTGCCGGTTGTTGGATAACGAAATAGGCTTGGTGGTCATGGCCCTGTCATCTTCAATTATTCAATTTGTAAATGAAAATTCAAGGTATTGAGCCCAACTGTGAACTAAAGGGTAGATATTTTTCCGGGGTCTAAAAACTAAAGGTAGTAACCATCTCTGATTATATGATTGTTTTGAACCTTCAGAAACGATCGTCAACTCCAGAACAACCAACTCCCACAGGCAGTGATGTATTTCGCCAAGACTGAGACCTTCTTGCCATTCCTTACCAGTCTGGAATTATTTAAAGATGATGACGATTTAGAGATTGACGATGGAGATATCCAGAATCTGGCCACTCGCAAATGGAAGACCAGTCTCATCAACCCTTTCATGTCTAACTTGGCCATTGTCCTGTACAGTTGTCCTGGTGAACAAGGTGTACCGACATACAGTATAAGAGCAATGGTAAACGAGGTTCCAGTCAGCCTTCCTCCATGCTCCACGACCATTTGTCCACTGGAGCGTCTCATGGAAAAAATTGAAGACTTTGCCGAGGACTGTAGTTTTGAAGAACTCTGTGATGGTGTATCAGCAACCTCTGCGAGCTACGCGGCCTTGTTATCGATGGCAGCCCTTAGTATCTTATATTCATGTTTCTTCTAATGCGACATCACCGTGAGTGCCTGGGAACTGATTGAATGTTCCAATAAGTGATCTACCATCACTATATGTTCAGTGTTGCTGTGGGAACACGATTAAATAACGTTTTCTTTAGGCTTTATGACTCTTGACTAGTGTCAATAATTCTGAACTCTTCAAAATAAGATGTATATTCAACTACTAAATCTTAATAATTTGTGCATATTCATCAATCAGATACAAAAGTATTTGTTTGGGCAACAAAATTTTGATTGTTTTTAAGGCGTGCAAAAAGATAAATTCGCTAGTTTATGATGTGGAAATAAAGCTATTATAGCTTATTTTCTAGACGTATAATAGTAACTATAACAAACTCTGGACTACCTTTGATGACAATTGTTCCTCGCATATAAAGTGCAATGCTGACACTCAGTGTATCTCTCTGTGACACCTTCTCTACTATTGATCAAATTAATATTTATATCATTTAGAATATGAGATTTGATGACAACACATTGTAAAATAGTAAAATATTTATTTAAATTATATAGTTCTTCGTTTGGTCGAGTTAGGGTTTTGTATAATCAGATAAGTACGTATAGAGTTGTCTTCCTTGGTACATGAATACTGTTTGATCCAGTTGCGGGTTCTTTATTTTAAAATGATTCTCTCTTAGCATATTGTGTACTCATTTTTGTCTCAAGGCTTTCTTGTTTCTTTTAGAGTGCGCTTTTTTATTCTAAAAGTGTCAACTTGTGTCTCGTGTTGCCAAGGAAACACTCAATGTATCCTGTAGACAAATAGTTCCGGTTAGTTATTCAGATACTGTAGATAGACTTAGTTTTTTTTAGAAATAATAGAATATATAATGGAAAGGAAATATATATCTTTAAATTGCGTTTATGTAAAATAAATTCTCTTTGTATATTAGGTTTAATTGTTCCAATGAAATATTTCTAATTTATCACAAAAAATTGACTGGGGCATCAAGCTGATGCTAGGTCCGATTTATGGTTGTCGTAATTGAGGGGAAGAAACTTACTTCAAAAATGTGTAAATAAGACAAAACTAAGGTGTTCTGTGTCTTTTTTCCTTTTTCAAATTAATTTAGGTAAATGTTTATAAGGGAAACTACTCCCTTTTAAAATTTCATTAAGCTTTCCAAACTTCCACAATACCTGTTTGAACGACTAACTGGGTAGGACTATTGGGAAAGTACTTTAATGTTCAAAACAAAGAACCGTGCAACCTGGACGAATTTCAATCAGTTTTATCCAGAAGGGAATGCCATACAAGCATGCTCTAATTAAAACGATAAAAATAAATTCAGATTGTCTGCTAAATTAAATGTATATGAGTAAATAAACGAAACTGTTTGCATGACGACCTAGCAGTCGTTCACGCTAAACTGCCCCATGAATGCAATAAATTTAAATGTCTCTACAAGATATAAGGCTAAACAGAAATAAATTTGTTAAGTTAATAAATTAACTTTGTACTGCACGACTTCGTTATTTTCTTAACGTTCATTTTTCATGCTGTTAAATTGAGTAAGAGAATATCAAGAAAATTAAATATACCTTTCGCT
>JARFOD010087916.1:0-33598 GCA_031763545.1 Mopalia muscosa | reverse complement strand
TATGTAAAAAAAATTTTTTGTTGGAAACCACCCCCCCCCCCCCCCCCCCCCCCCTCCAATACAAGTGCCTGAACAACTTGAAAAATACAAAACTCTTGATTCGAAAAAATTGTGACAAAAAGAAAAGGACGAAAAACTCAATACGATTTGTCAGCGGGCCAATAAAAAAGGGGAATGGGTCACCCCAAAACAGCCAATATGTTGATGTTAGGCTGTTCGCGTTATCCATCTTCACCAATATCGATACAAGTGTAACAGTCTAGTGCTATATAATCTATGTTTTTTCATAAGCGTGATAAAACTGATATTTTATAAGTAAATATTGAAAAATATGTCAATATCGTTATCATATAGGGACGTACATCCCCACGACATGTGTCAAGTGTTCATATTTTAGCTGATAAACTAGGATCAAATAGCCAAGATGTAAACATATTACTGATAAAGTGTACCCAGTACAGTTCTGGCAGACATATTCATAGTGTATATCCACCAAGGGTGTGACCGGATGTCCCAGCAGAGAGTATAGTGGAGCCAATGGGCGCGTATCAAGTCGGCCTCAACTCCCCTTAGGCGCTATATTCACAAATATCAGCCATTCTCAGTAAAAATATGTGTCTGGTATTTAAACTTCAAATATCGCGAGATTCTCGTTACTTAACGCTCCGTTGGGGTAGTCGTATGAATATATGAATCAAAATGGTACATTTTATTATTTTAAACATGCACCAATTTCCTTAATTTTGTATGATCTTTGAAAGATTATAAGTAAAATTTATAAAAAGTTCTACTAAATTATGTCAGATTTTACTTTTCATGATCACATTACAGGCTAAAATTGGGCTAAAAAATTCTTAACTTTAAGAAATATTTAAGTACCTTTATCAATACGGACACTTGACACAAAGAAATGAAAAGTGTGAAATTGCTCAACAACATGGACTAGATGATTGACGCAGTACATTTGCCGACTTTAGAATGTTCATATAAGGGAATTCTCTACAGGACAACTTTAAAAATGAACACCTGTAAGGTTTTTTGCTCTGTTGTGGTCATTTGTGGTAATGGATAAAGCTATTATTGTTTAATCATAAAAAAACAATTATGTTTCTATTTATAGAGATCACGCCAATAACAATTTTCCCGCCCAAAATTGTGAACTGGCCGAATGGGGTTTGATCAATGACTTCTTCCCAATTTGCATACGTCATAAAACTTCTGACCAATCAAGGGCGTTAGATTTTCCACCGTTTAAAATCGATTTTAAACTCTAAATTATATATCGAAAACAAAAATCACATTCTAATTGACTGGAACATGTTTTTAAGACATGTTTCGTCAGAGGAAAATGAGTTTTTATTTATGCTTGTGGCATTTAAACACAAAGCAACCCATCTGCAGGGGACATATAATAATTGCCTACATATATGAAATATGTGCAAACTGACACAAAGCATATAAATAGGGTAGGCTCTTAAAACAGGGATACTTGAAACCGTTTCACCGCTGACATACTATATAGTGGTTGTTTCCGGTAATTGTCGTGTGCTGACAGCCATCGACACGGCTCTAGAAAGGTTATCGTTTGAGAAAAAACAGAGAGTGTAGGTCAAACAAAAAATAGCTTATATTCTGTGGCATTGGTCGGCGTGTATCCACTTTGTAACACAGGGTGAAAAAAGCACGCGATAAATGTCAGACAATAACGAGAAACAGTTTCATATATGCATCCAAGTGACCGTATATGACTATATAACTGTTTGTTACTGACTGTTGCACTGTTTTTGCGGACGACCAACTAGACGGTGAAATCTTGATATGTTTATTGTAGAGAAAGACAAGTTTGTTCGTCTTCACCGGGATTCGAACTGGAGTTTCCGGCTACGGGGCCAGGGGCTCGTTTCACAAAGCGGTCTTAGCTTACGTAGGACGTAACTGCCATGGTAACACTATGTCTTCAACACTGGTCGTCATGGTAATTACGTTTTGTGTAAGCTAAGCTCGTTTTGTGAAACGGACCCCAGGAATATGATACCAAATATAGAATACAACTTCAAGTGAAATGCTTGTCTGGCTGATCGGCTTAATTTAAAAAAATGCATTTTAAACCACAAATTTGGACCATGCGATCAACGCCATCTTTATTTCAGCTCAAATCGAAGTATGAAAATTAGCGATTCTTGATTGGAATATGTATTACATTTATTGAACATCGAAGGTCACACAGAAAAACAAGTTGCCGAATTGGCTGTGTATTTTTCTGGTTGAATACACATGACGTCACAGCCACATATGCCAATAGACAAAGATTTGGTTATCAAAGAACGCCTCTGAAATTTGAGCATTGAAACGATTTCAAAAGATTAAATGTATGTTCTCTTTGTGAAGGTAGTATTCAATTGGCAATCCCGTGCAGTGACATGTTTCTGACAATAACGCTATGTGTGACGTCGAATTTCATGTACACGTCATTAAACTAGGGAATTCCAGTTTATAATACTGCCAAGCGTGGGAGTCTCCTTTGCAACATAATTTTACGGCTGATGTCACTCAAAGAAAAATCCACAAGGAATTACTTTGCCATTTTTGGTCATTTCATATATTTAATACAGATATTAAGTTTTCTTAAAAAACAAAAACAATGTTAAACTTTCTAAGCATATACAGCTTTTTGATTGTTGTTTAAAGTTCGAGATATTATGTTCAGAAAGAGCCCATGGCTTTAGTTGATGTTATTGGTGATTCAGAAATGAGGCGAATTTCACAATGTATTGAAATATACCTATGTCCAAGTTGACAACAGAAATCAAGCCATGTTTGATGTCAGGCATAAGTTAGTCAATATGGAAAAACCAGGAAGTTTTCGAAAATTGCATAGAGACCAAAATCAACCATAAATACCTGTTAGGCAAACTTGTATCGAAGCTGTGGTGCCTTTGTTTGTTTGTTTGTTTGTTTATTCACCAATAAAGGGAATATAATCATGAATAATTCCATACAATCAGAAAACAGGAAGATTTTTACAGACCCAAATCCACCATAAACACCTGTTACGCGTACTTGTATCGAAACCGTAATGTCTTTAATAAATCAGGGAGATTTCCAAAATGTCTTACAGACCCAAATCCACCATAAACACCTGGTAAGCAAGCTGTAATGTCTACTGCCAATCAAGAAGTTCTAAAAAGTGCTTAGACACTCAAATCCAAGACCTAAACAACTGTTAACCACATTTTAAAAGACGCTTATATCTAACATATCAGTAGCTGCCAATAACCAGTATATTGATACATTCAGGCGAACTACTTGATTGGGCGGTGGATTTGTATCAACCCGACACTTCACACGAACAAGCAAAGAAAGAAGTTCCTTATGAAACTGTTAAATTATGATTATGACGAACTGTTTGCTTTCGGAATAATTTAGTTTTAACAGATTAGCTGTCGTTAATGAGTATAGCTTCTGCTTTTCATAAATTTGAATAAAATGACACAAAAAATGAACTTACCCCTCGCCTTTTCTTCTAAAAATCTTTTCTCCACAAACTGTAAACAAAAATGTATAAGCCATATAAGTATTGTTTAATAAAGACATGATTGACCTACACAAGTTGTACACATGACGAAATACTGACGTCACAGAAATACGTCACAAATCGCATTTCCATTTTTTTAAGAGAGTGTGTTGGATTTTTTCAGTTAACACATCAGAGTAAAATTTGAGATAACATAGGATTTGGTAGTTCCGAAACCTTGTTAGAATGTGAGTTTTCTTTAAGCCCTTATTTGTAAATGCCATATTGTAACACGTTTCGTTTTTATGGTATTCCTGATTATTCAAAGAGCAAAAATGGTCTGCATATAAATAACACTTCTATAACGAAAATTGTCACGACTAGATGATATTTGTAATTTCCTGAAGGAAACAATAAAATATTGTTTGAGGAAACTAAACATTTGCTTTCAATTTCCATCCTATTTCATAAGAGTTCCGGGGTGCTTTGGAAAACCTATTATCTCTGCTCCGGAGAGTCGAGTCACCTAATCACATACGTGATTGCGTTCTCCGCGCAGACTTCTTCAGGTTAGCCTAGACATAAAAACACAGTTAGAAATGAACTGTACCCATGTTAACGTATAATCTCCCAATATTGGCGAAAAAGCCGCTGGCGAAATTCGTCTGAAAACACGTCTGGAAGATAACTTAGGAAAGCCTTTATAGTTCTTAGAAAATTGGCCACGGGTAGTCATTACAGTGAAAGGGCTTTTAGACACGAGTATGTAAGTTTGGTTTGAAAGTCAGTTTATTCTTATCTCTCAGGGATACCTCGCCTAATTGAACCTCGCGGCAA
The DNA here is from genome assembly GCA_031763545.1 of Mopalia muscosa. Lineage (NCBI taxonomy): Eukaryota > Metazoa > Mollusca > Polyplacophora > Chitonida > Mopaliidae > Mopalia > Mopalia muscosa. The sequence continues at coordinate 29,247 of JARFOD010087916.1, read as the reverse complement.
AAGTCAAAGTCATTATAAAACTTTCTCCCATAGCCATCACGAACGTCTCCATCTTGTCTTCTTTGTCAATGGCTATAATAGACTGCCGTAAAGTGGATCGATAGCCGGAAGTGGCACAGAGACGATCTTTCATTACAGCCGCGTTAATGGGAAGCCAATTCCCAATGGCTGGGTTTAGAATGACACGTACTGGTCTCCGATAGACATGAAAGGTTGATAAACAGAGACCGGAACCGCATCTGAGAGAAGAGCGGAAACAACAAAGAAACATATCGTGTTGATGTAAAGGCATCTCTCTAGCCCGTCATGCCAGTGGACGAAATTTTAACCCGTTTATGAGATTATCTATAAATATAGTCAATAGGTTTTGGGTCTACTTTTCAAAGAGATCGTGCCTTCACAATATAGATGAATCTTATTTACATATGATGTTTATTACATACACATATATACATCTATGCTATGATACATTGTGTGGGATTGATATTTAAAGTGACAAGTAAAATCAGAATCAGATTTCAGATGTTTTTTTATGGAACATATTTGGCCATGTAGAGAAACCTTGCCAAAATAAATTTCGTCTCTTCAATATTCCTCTCGGTTTTTCTGCTTTATTGATTTTCTGATTTCCGTAAACCACTGGTAGCAAATCACACAAAATCACGCGAGATAAAGGTCAGCCCCTATTTCAATCTGATTATAACCATTTCGCAATTAGCTCCTCTGTGTATTTTCTTTCGGCTATGAATTTTTTGTAACGGATTCAATACACGGCATTTTATGACGTTCATTAAACACCAGTCTCAAATGTCAACTGTCCACGTTTAACGTAAAGTATTACCCTGTTCCCATGCTCCCTTGTAGGTTCCTAGGTTATCAAAACTTTTTTTAATGGTTCATTTTCTGACGAAACAGCCAAGCAATGCCAACGAGAAATAAGACCCAACCTGTTAATATACTGTAGACTGTAGGATCGTTTATTGATTTGGTTTGCTTTTAACGTCGGACTCGAATGTATTTCACTTATATGATGACGAATTGTCTGCGGCCGTGGCTTAGAGATAAGCGAGTTCGTTTTCTAAAGCTTACTCCGATGTACCGTTGACGGGATCAAGTCCATTGGTCGACTCTCACGTATATGAGTGAGTCACAAGATGTAACTCCGGCAATCGTGGGGGTATTTTTTACAGGGTTTTCCTCTCGGTTTACCATCGTAATAGGACAGGGAACAGTGTGGAATGGACAATCCGTCGTCAAATAAGTGAAATACCCTTGAGTACGACGTTGAGCTCCAGTCAAACAAACAAACGAACAAACCCTTATATACCATAGGGCAACAGATGGACCAGTCGTACAGGAACATGGACTTAAACATTTCACTGCCATTCAGCGACAATTTAGAGCAGCTCTCTGACTGGTAATTCTGTCATTTGGCACATGACTCTGTCAGATCTACAGCTGCCGCAACACAACGCGGAGGAGTACTTAATTTTGGTTTCTATAACATTGACCGCTATCTCAGCTCGTCGCTGAACCGGAATGGACGTGATCTCTTCGGCAACTCGACTTTAAACCATAAGGGCGAGCTGGTAATATTGATTAGAACGGAAACATATTTGTTTACCTTGGCATCTTTTCATAATGCCGTCGAGTCGCAATAAAATAGAGGGTTGAAGAGAGCAATAGGCCGGACTATCTGGGCACGCGGATCGATATGAGAACAATCAGCCTGTGCAGTGATCTAGCATAAAACTCCCGTACTTTTTTTCTTCCCAATTGACTTCAGCCCAGCCAGAATCACTTCCACATTACTTACGGCAGTCAAGCAGCTGCTTAAACGAAGCCAGAGTTTGGTCGTGGGCAATATAAAGACAGTTCCAATATGCCCATTTGATTATCTCTGGCCTTGCAGTCTTAGAGGGTTTCGTTTGATCTTTCAATCTCCATTATATACACTATGAGTTAAATACAGCTCCCCAAATGTTTTATAATAAAAGTCATTTAGGCTTAGAAAGGTTCAAACTAGGGGGAACCCTTAAAGAGTTATTTATGACTGGGCACGCTAATGTGCGAGATGATTCGAAGTTAACATCATTTCCTTAAACTCCAGTAATTGAATTTATGCCTTCAAAAGTAAATACATTTTGTCATCCTCAAATATGGTAGGGTCCAATGTCATGTCTTAATGAAACAAAAAAGAATTGTTTGAAGAATAAACGAAATTATCTGTTTTTATTTCGGTGTCAACTCTGAATCAGCGGAATATTGGTCAAATTAGGAGAAAAAAAAAAAAAAAATACAAAAATACCCTGCATCATTTGAAAGTGCGATGAAGAGTCACCCTCAGCAGTTATATTTGCACACATTATGGAAATCCAAACGCCTTATTATAGCATCAATGTAATATGTATTTTATTTATTAAGTATCAATGCCTGACACATTTTCTGGGTACCAGGGCAACCTGGAAGTGGCTCTGAACTTACTCGAAACTTAATCGCAGTTGCTATGACGACCAGTACTGAAGGCATTGGTAAGACGAAATTAAGATAATATTATATCATTGAACAACGCCTTAATGTCAGGGTCATTGGTCAGAAAAAACAGTGGTATATTAGATCAGACAAACGCGCGATTCGCTATGGAGAACTTTTCCTCAAATCTAGATCTATGAAATGCTTCAAAGTTAATGGTATCGTAAATCACAGTAAAGTTTGTTAATTTTACATCAACAGAAGATGGTAACAAATTTCGGACTTTGGAAAAGATACGGAGAACGGCTAAGAACGGCGTGGCTTTGCTCGACCCCGAATAATATGGACCAAAAGCGGCGTGGACAGTTACGTTCGATAGCTGGGTAGAACAGTGTGTGCCGCTATCCAGGGTCAGTGTGGATAAATGTTATTCTGCCGACTAACGACACTTTATTAAATAAAAGGTCCTGATTGCAAACGCCGTTATCCAGTTATAAGCCAGCGTTCTTCACATCCTAGAAACATATCGATTTTCTCTTGTTGAACCCTTTAACAGCGTTTCGTCTTAACTTCCAATGCCGCGTGTTAAACCTGATTGTTCGGCGCAATACGTATACATTAGCAAAAAGGTTACACACTTCGCTAGCTACCATAAGAAAGCTAAATGAATCCCAGATGTCCGTTGCATAGGGATGAATTGAAGAGTTGCGTGTCTGAGGGCTGGTGAAATGCAAGATATAAAATCATTCCTCATCAAAAAATTACCGAAGTTAAGGAGAGGAATGGAGAGTAATGTGTTATTCACACGAAATGAGACCAGTGGGCAAGAAGCGATTTGGTAACGCGCTCTGTTTTATTATTCACCGCAATCCCCCGGCTGTCTGATCAAATGTGACGCTTTGGGAATAAATAGCAACTCTTTCCAACATGGTCTGAGGCTAACAGAAGGTTCTTTGGTATTTATATTAATTTTTCGATCAAAGTGCAAAATTGTAAATAATAGCAGTTATATGAACAATGTTCTTTTATAAATATAATAACGTATGACGTCAAGGTTGTCTAACAAACTGATTTGGAGCAACTATCGTTATGAGCCAAATAATGAAATTTAGAAAAGTTTTCAGCAAAAGTTGTAAATATGAATTTGAGTTCCAAAAGTGTCAATTTTTTTCTTTACATATTTCGGGCAATGCATATAAACTCTACAAACAGACAGATGTGCGTGGAACACTGCCATTATTATTTGAATGTACTCCACATGTTTATAGAGACACTATTTGTTTTACATCACTCGTGTAAGTGTACCGTGTACATATTTACTCATCGTAAGTGTAAATCAATCAGGAGTTACATGTATAATGAGAGAAACGCCGAGCGGTCTAGCTTGACCATCTGTTACATTTACCAAACCAGGAGTTATGACCAGCACTCGGACAGCTGCTCTAGCCAGGACAGTCAAGTCAAGATGAAGTGTAGACGTTATGGTATGATTGGTTTGGTCCGCTGCATTCTAATCAACAAGGTGTTGGATTGATTACGGTTGAACGCCGCTGTCCAAGTGGTACAGCTTCTGTGTTTCTTTGATTGGGATTTAACGTCATGATCAAGGCATTTCACTTCTATGACGACGAGTTGTCCATTTCTCACTCTGTCCTACTTCAACAGGGTGAAAACCCGAGAGCAAACGTCTTAAGAGACACCCCAGCGATTGCCGGAGACGACTCTCTTGTCTGATCCTGATGAGTGGGAATTAAGGCCACAACTTATTTCTCAAAAATCTAATCTAGTCACATTCTAAAATATAATTGATTCTACTCTCTACGTCGAGACATTGACAATCTTTAATTTGCTGATATGTAGCAAGCGTCGTCCCAAATATTGGCAGAAATTAATGCGCAGTGGTCTGACATAGAGTCCGAGAGTTTTCTTGCATGGTCCCTATCCCTATAGAGAATATGATTGTTCCAGTCCCAGAAATATTGTTGTTTAATACAAACAGCAAAATTTAGAAGATATTCAACCAATATAAACATTTTCGGAAAAACCAAATGAGTTCTTTTGGTTTAATTTGAAAAACAAATGGCAGTTTAAGACTAATTTATGAAAAAAAAAAATATATAAATTTTTTTAAAAAAAATCCATGTCAATTCTTCCTCAATTGAAATTCCGGAATAAAAGTGTCGCCTATGCGGCCTATTTTCCCCTAGCCATCCCGCAATAGATTCGACGTAATTGGAAACGTCTGCTGCTTTTAGAAATGAAACAACTTTGGTCAAATCTGATTACAATCGTCTGGGATCTCTTTAAAGCATGAAGGAAAGGTTTTTATTCCAGTGCCATTTAACTGAACTTGTGAAGAAGTCTTGTAAAATACACAGCGCATTGATAAAAATTACATCCGATTGAGGCAAGAATTTAAGACAACCTGTCGATAATAATTTATTTTTGACTTATCCTGAAAATAGAAGTCGGTTATCGATTTGTTTATTAATTCAAGAATTGTTGGATTTATTCGTCAATAAATTGTATGATTGATTTGATGATTCGCTCTGTATCATTAATTTAAATTTACACGTTTAGTCAGATTCGTGTAAGTTTCAATAAATTTCACTTTTAATAAGCAGGAAGCTTAATTTTTAATACATTTTTACGTTACCTTATTAATGATATTTGGGTTTCGAGACTAGGGAATTGTTTGAGTACGTTCTATTTTGGAGCGTTATTAAAGGCTTGGGGAACTGTGTTTTTTTTATAAGCTAGGCCCTTAAAACAGTTCTTTACTACATTAGATTTTAAAGTATCGATGTCAGCCAGACTTTGGAATAACGGTGTCAGTGTCTGTTTACAGCGGCTGAGTTTAGAGTATGATTGATTGCCGGAGAAGCGGTTACTCAACGCCGCCGACCTCGCCGAGAGCATCACGCGGCTGGCTGAGAGAACATCAGCGCGGACTTGGCTGAGAGCACTCACTAATGCAGTCCCTACTCCAGAGAAAGCCTCCATGATTGCCGTGAACATCCTCTGTTATATGACTCTCCGCCAGCTGGTCGTGCTAGAGAATGTATTACTAGCTCGGTTGTGTTGTAAGGGGAAATTGAATGTCACATATATTGCTCTAAGTGAAGACTTCCAACACGTGTAGAACTCCACTAATGTTTATTCGTCTATTACTTAAAGCCTTGCGTCCAGAATACACTCCGCTACTTAGCATCCTTTTGACTAAAACCCGCCTTAAAATCACTACACGTTCTTTACTTAGTTTTAATACATATCATTTAGTAAATCTATACGTCCAGGGCAGGTAAACCTCCTACCACGTTCAAACTCTATCGATTTAGTTTGAATAGTGTTATTTGAGACCCATTTTTTGTTGCTGTTGTGTGCAACTGTATAATTTGATGGGAGAATTGCTATCTTTTTACCATTCCGTTCATGCAAAAACTTGTAGGAGGTATCCGGAAGTGGCGTGAATTACGTGAAATATCGATTACCATTCCGTTCATGCAAAAACTTGTAGGAGGTATCCGGAAGTGGCGTGAATTACGTGAAATATCGATAACCATTCCGTTCATCCAAAACCTTGTAGGAGGTATCCGGAAGTGGCGTGAATTACGTGAAATATCGCATATCACAAAACGTGAGTTACATTTCGGCTCTATTTAAACCTATTTATGATTGCAAGTCTCCAAACATCTTGACTATTTCGCATGCTAGGTTTATAACAAATTAACTTTTAACACTCGTCTCTATTGAGCTATTTACGTATTGTATTAGCGCTGATGCCGCTATTGAACGCTTGCTGTAGTATACAAGGCATTGTAATCAAATACGGTCTCGAATAAATTTAAGCCGAGTACTTTTTGCCAAATCGATCTAATGATATAAGAGAACTCGGGAATGAATGCGTCTTAACATAAACGTGTTGAGATTCATCACCTCTGCTGAGAAATAAGCCCTGTGGGGAGAAATCTAATAGAGTAAAGTGCGCCAGAATTGAACGTTGACTGCATAGCGAATATTTTTTTCTCCAGTATACAGAGGTAAAGATATTCGGATTTCGACCAGATTCCACAAGGATGTTCTTCGACGTTTTCTCTCTGCTTAACTCAGATGATCTGGTTAAAGTTAATTTAGAAACTTCAGGGTATAGCTCATATGGGGTTCCATACCTATACTGTTCACTTTAGGCCTACATCGGACGCCATAGCTTGTCGCGGTTATGGTATACATTTTATCTTGCATGTTAAAATAGTCCGCGTTGAGCAAATATAGATTTCTTTGTTTTTGAACATAATTTACTCCTATTTTAAATTTGCGTTTTCTAATGCTATATATGAAAATCGCTGGGTTTATTTGACTGTGTGGAATGTGCGCATAAAGCGGTAAATAGTCCGGCGGCGATAAAATAAAAAGCACGATTTAGGCGCATATTCATACATACCAGTGATAGATACCAATCTATTAATTTATATCTGTTTTGACTTTCGTTATACATTTTTACTTTTAACTCATGTGTCATTATAAACATTGCCTATGTTATATTACCATTCCAGTGTGGATGGCAGCGAAAATTCATCATATACGGAGATCAGAAAATGTATGTCTTTTCTGTCACAAGAGACAATTGGAGACCCTTCGCTTTTATTATCCTCTAGTTGAATCTGTAATTCTATAAAACTACATTAGTGGGCGGAGAAGTTAAAGAATGTAAATGTAGTGACAAAACAATACATGAGGGTCGAAAATAGGGTCGCGTCACAGTCATGAATCGACAATTATTCCGATACATTTGCGGGAAGAAGCCTTAGCGGAAATTGGAAGCGGGATTAAGGATTCCCTCTTGATTATAGCTGCATAATATTGTTACAATAATAGCTTGTAATATTGACTGGCCCTGTATTAAAGAAGTAGACAAAGTCTCTCGTTATATTGTAGGGCATATATCTTGTGGCTGCGTCCGCGTAAATCTAGAGATGGGTTCGCGGATTACGCGACCCGCGGATTCATGAATCAATACAAGTCGCGACAGTTCGGTTCCGAAGCTGACAGTTCTGGGACCACTGACTTTGTCCTCACCGGAACTTATAAAAATTCAGACTGAATAATGAGCCAAATTCCTTCACAATAAAACTGGAATAGGATAAATTTCTATAACCTATACAACCTAGTTGCCTTCAATGAAAGTGTTACGTGAAATAAATATCCATGCTATGGAAGTATTATTATAACACTTGTTGATATTGAATCTTTATTCTTTGTTTTTTTTTGTTTAAAGTGTTTTTATAGAATTTATCATGATACTGATCTACGAAACACACTTAAGTTATCGGCAATAGCCCTTTGGTAGTTAAAAAATCCTTGTCGCGTTTATTTTATCTTTAACTGTATACATTCGAATTGCCTGTCTTCTACAATCTTTTGTTATCCGACAACAAGATAGAAAACCCGCTATTTTTCGCAGTTCGGCAGTTTTGCAGATCTACTGCTATTTATTATCATACCTAATTTTGACAGTCTTTTTCGTTGTATATTTCTGAAAGTTGATCACACTGGCAAAGAGATGTTTATTAATAAAAATCGATGAATCTTATAAATAAACTTCTTTGTTATATATGTTCAATTGAACGACCGAATGATACAAGGGTTATATGATGGGCGTATGTTTGGCGTAACGTATATGGATATCACCCTTGTAAGCGGCTGACATCCGGTTAAAAGGTGACAACATTGTCTTTCGACTCACACACCACCCACTGAATCCTCGGAAATTAAGGACATTGTTTTATCATATTGACGATCAGTCGTTTTGACCTCAAATAAATGAAGACAACATGCGTAGCCTATGTTTATCAAGTCTGACAAAAACAAGGTCAACTATCAATACGAACAAGTTCATGTCTCAATACAGACAAGTGACAAATACATGTCTAAATACGAATAAGTTCATGTCTCAACACCAACAAGTTCACGTCTCAATACGAACAAGTGACAAGTCTGTATCTTAGTAAGGAAAAGTTCATGTCTCAACACTAACAAGTTCATGTCTCAATACGAGCAAGTGACCAGTCTCTGTCTCAGTGAGGAAAAGTTCATGTCTCAATACCGGCAAGTTCATGTCTGAATACGAACAAGTGACGAGTCTATGTCGCAGTGAGGAAAAGTTCATGTCTCAATAGGGGCAAGTTCATGTCTCAATACAGGCAAATTCCAGTTATTAAAAAGGCAGTCATTTTAACAATAAACTCAAACAATAGAGGCCCGGGGATGAGGACCTGATTTTCATTTGCTTTTCTAGGAGGTTATAAAAAATAAAAAACAAAGACAAATATAACAATTATTTATAAGCCGGTGAACGGAAACCGCGGAAAATCCGAAGGAAGCAAGACACACTCCCGAATCGTGTTCGGGAATCAGACGAGACGGTAGAATTTAGAAACGTCTTGATTGGTTTACTAATTGCCACTCCCGCTGTCTGCTTGGTTGGTTAATTAGGAAATACTCATTAAGGTTCAATGGTGTCTTCTAGCCCTCAGACCGTCTCCAATTCAAACATTTTCTGTCATTTGCGTCATTTTTCTTCCTCGCCCGGAAGTTCCTGAGACAGATGTCTAAAGTGTATCCAAACTTATAAATATTTTATAAGAGCTCGATAAATAAGTATCGATCCACCGCTGCATGCATACATAATTGAGTAAAAGCTGAAGTAACGGTGTTAGAATAACAAGTGGCGGCGACGAATTCTCGCCGGCCAGATGTCGTTTTATGGACAATGATCAGCGCATGCGTATCAACACTTACAGGCATTATTTCCCGTATCGACTACCGGCTGGCCTCGATATATCGACTTGATATCATTTCGCTATTTAGATAATGTTGTGTTAGCTATGCAGACTATGGGAAACATATGGCAGATTGGAACAAGTGTTAATTCGATCTATTCTTAACGATCTCTAGAATAGCTACACTGCATGGGCGACGACACACAATGTGCACTAATGGCGTCCCCACGGGAGGTTCAAGTGGAGATCAGAAATCTGGTTTATCCAACATGTCACGTGACCTGTACGAAATACGCGTTAAAGTGGCGATCATTTAATTAATTTAATATATAATCGGTGTACCTAGCCTAATGAAGTATCAGCTAGTGATCGTCCATGTTGTTGACACTCAGATTTAAATGTGTCAAAATAAACATTTCGTTGATCAAGTTTGTATTTTAGTGATTAGTCTGAGGGACTTTCAACGGATTAAATTTTGATAAATAAAAATGAACAAATATGATTGGAAGTGTTGTTCGTTTGATTCATTGATACAGGACCAATAGGACACAAACAATCATCAAGATAAAAACAACCTGGTGTGTTATAGCTCAAAGGGCAAAGTACATGGAAATTAGACAACGGTGATTAAGTTTGCAACAACAACGATTCGGCCAGGGGGTAGCTAAAAGAGCCGTACAACAAACGAAAGTGTCCCATTAAGAATTCGCTTTTTGGGGAAATGTTTATCAGTCCAACGTTAAACAGTTGTTAATCTGTAAATCCCTTAATCAGAGTTTGGTGGATAAAAATGATTAGTTTGATCTTTGTGATGTTTTAATTTTGCTATACAAATCTGGTCTGTATCTTAACCCAAAGGTCAGGGGTTCGAATCCCGGTACAGACAAGCACATTTTTCTCTCTTCGTTTAATTATTGTATATATATACACTATACTATACTCAGTCGGTAGAGTGTTGGGTGTGTAATATAAAGGTCCCGGGTTCTAATCTCTGTGTAAGCAAGCACATTTGTCTCTCTTCATTTATACAAAATATACTATACCATACACAAAACGAAAGAGACGTGTGACATATTTAAATCTCATACTATCTTTGAAACGTATACTTTGAGCCGAAACGTGCTAAGCAAAGTTATCATTTAATCTCATTGAGGTCAATGGAGTGAAAGGTCATCAAGTGTACCATAACTCATAATGCGTTGGTGTAAATCTGTAGGAAAACCGGATGTGGATATTAATGAAGAAAATATGTGTTACGAAAATTTTAGGCAAAGTTAGTCACAGAGTGCCCGAGGCGTAAAATGTTTCAGCGACGATTGTTTCTGCTTCCGGTCAAGACTGATGGTTTGTACCATATGGACTTTTCACAGAACTGTTTTTTTTTAATTATCGACGAATTTATTTATGGCTGTTTTTTTTTTGTCTTGAGGGGAAAAAAACCAACCAAGAAACAAAAAGATCTATAACCCCGAATTCCCCTGGAATATCTCGAACATTATGGTAATACCATGTTACCTGTTGATTCATTAACGTGATACATGTATAAGGAGAGAGTTAAGGTACTTATTTTAATAGTTGCCTGTAAGGTACATACGCTCAGATGTTAAAAAAATTATTAAGTATAATTCATATTATAAAATGTTTACATATGATATTTTGATTTCGGTAATTTCCGTTGATTTCCGTTGTTACCTAGACCATTCTACATTTGAGTCTGTTGCAACTCAAGCTTTTTCTGCTAAGAACCATTCAGCATACCACTTGTCCGCACACTATTATAATCATATGTGAATCAAAAACTTAGCCTCTGGATGGAATTATGGGAAGTGGGAACAGATTCCTTCTGCAACTTTAATTTGAGACGCAAATTATTCTTAATGCATTTCGATAGCACCACAATTTAGACTCAAACTAAAAGATAACAAACCAACGAGATGGGTGTCGCGTGCTACATTTTAAACAGCAAAGGGATCCAAGGGGGATTTACAGGGGCCTAGGGATTACCCGGAATCACGGAAGATAAAGGCCCTGGGGTAGGGGCCCCAAAAAACAACATCTGCCCCAGAGGGTTGAATACGACCTCGATCAAGGCCAGATTTGCTCTCTACATTGCAAACGAGTCCCAAGCTTACCTGTTGATATAATGCATGTGTATAACTTGTGTCCAGAAATGAATCAATTATTTCGAACCGCATCAATGTTTGCCTACATTAGTAAAAACAAATATCTCTGTTTTGCGAATATCAACATGAATCTAGTTGAATAAATAGCAGGTGGAAGTAGACGAGAGAGTACATTTCGATTCTTTGTCATACGCTAGCCTTAGAAATAGCGCGCGACTATTAAAGGTCATAGAAAAACAGATTGATTTTAACTGCGTAAGCTTACTACAATATTTCCTGGCCTTTTTGTGAAGCAGGTTAATTTGTTCGAGACACGTTAATATTGAAACAGAAAGCCGAGTTATACGAGAAGTCATATCTTACATTTCCGCCTAAAAAGCGAGATGAAACTTTACAATAAACTACACGACCTGTATACGTATATGTATGAAAGCAGTTGTCATGTCGCTAAACGGTTATAGGCTGCGTTAACATAAAATTCGCCTAGACAGAGAGTAAAACGCCTTGTTTGTTTGACTTTTAACAGCTAAACTTACAGTTATTTCACTTATACCGAGTCACACGACACGGTAGTTTTATGTCCCCAAACAGTTATACACAGCGTTAACATAAAATGCACCCAAGCAGATAAAATAACTCCTTACTCTAGATTATTTCACTCATATGGGGCCACTATTGTTGGATTACGGTTGTTGCTATGTCGCAAAGCACTCCATGTCCTTCAATCGATTACACATGTCGTACCAGAGAGGGAATAGACATCATACACTTACGGTTATTTTACTCATATGGAACACAACTGACAGCTAGTTCTATGTTGCTGTACCTCTATACAGCATTATTAATACAAAGAGTTTTCGACTAGGATCCCGTTATCTCGCCCGAAAATGTTTTCGCTACTAGAAAGTCGAGTTCAGCAAACCCCCGGGAAACAAAAAGAAAGGGTTCGAGTCCCTCAGTCCCACCCGCATTTCCCCCGCTCGTGAGTGTAACAACACATAGTACGAAGGCACGACGCAAAACACCAATAAAATAAATACATACATACAGTGGTGACAATATTGGAACATATGTTTTATGTTTGTCTATATAAATATTTTTAAATAAATTAATCCAATCGACAAAATATAATTGTTCCAGTTTGAGTGATGAAACTCTGACATGCATGTTTGTTTTTTAAAGCTATTTATCATACTGCTATCTCGGCACGATATATTTAAATACAGACTCGCGTAGATGAATTCTCATGTTATATTATACAACATTTTGAAACTTGTTTTGACGATTGCTATCATCATATACCAAAACGGTAAACCATATGTAGGCAAATTGCATGCTAAACAAATTACTTTTTGTCGTGATTCAACCAGTTTATCGTTATTGATTAAACAATACAGGCCTGTCGTTTGAATAGCGTCGGAAAAGTGAGGACTTTGTCACGTGACGTATCCATGGACAAACGGGGACCGCACTCGTACATATGCTTATAGTAATTGTACTGCAAATTCGGGGTTGATAATTCAATCGAGGCGAGCAAATAGCTTAAATTAAACGGTTAACTTTTATTCCCTGGCTGGCAAGGCGCTCCACTTCATGGCGAAGCATGTACTGAACTGTTCTGCATGGTCAGGTTAACTTTGCTGGGTGTCGCGTCTGTTGTCAACATTCCGAGCGTATACTTCAAAGTGCAGCCAAAATCTCACCGCAACAGATTGATCGATTGACTGGTGTTAGACGCCTTACTCACGCGCATTTCACTTAAATAGCGGCGGTACAATTCATCTGTAAACACATCTAACACACGAAAAAATGTAAATATGTTGTACACATGAGTAATTGCTTATGTCACTTTGGCTTTTATTATATTATCTCCACCTGTCGTCTTCACAATATAGTTATTTCTTGAAACAAATATATATATACATATATAACATAACGGAGAGACGTGATTTTATCTCATGTCGAGACCTGGATAACCCAATTTTATAACGCCTGGGGACAAACTTTTGCTACGACAGTGTATCATATATACGACATACGGTCGCTGTATTAATATTACATGTGATTATATCACATATATATTATATTGCAATATTGGCTTCCTTGTAAAGTATCTGGTCTGGAACAGGACTGTTTACAATTTACATAAGTGAGTCATGAGTCTAATGACACAAACAAATAAATGCGTACGATAAAGTGATAAATAAGAAAATAAACAGCGTTAGCATTTAATCTATGGGTATGGTAAATTCGATAGATCTTTTAGGGCGTTGTTTTATTAGTGGATCAACGGTGGGCAGGGGCACTGCATATGTTGACGGTGGGACGGGGCATTGGGTTGACGGTGGACCGGGGCATTGGGTTGACGGTGGTATGGACAATGGTTGATTGTAGACTGAGATTATGGTGGGGGGTTCGACAGGGTGATATGCCGATCTAGTTTCACTACTTGCATCATTTGCTTGTCAGGTAAATTGATGTTTATCTGGTGCTTTCCTTCAACAGCCTCTGCCTTGATAAATTGCACTCAAATAGATTAACTATGGAACACAGAAAGAGCTCACTTACCAGTTTAAATAGCTTTACTAACTGCGAGGCAGTGTCGATACAACATTCTTCGCTTTCTTTCCCCGGGCGACGTCGGAATGCATTTAACATTTCTTCTTCCTCTTGACTCGGTCCTAAACGTATTTGATGGCAGAGGAAACAAACCTCTTGTCTCTCAAGAAGTCGTGTGATATTCTCTCCTATTTTTGGTGCGACGTGATGAGTATGTGTCTTTAAACCATTGTGCAATCTCGAATATAAAATCGTAACTACGATAATTAGAGTTACAATGCCAAAAACAACGATCCCTGCCAATGCTTTGAGATATTTCTTCAACATGTATAATTCTTCCCGTAAATCATTGTATTCATCCAATGACTTGGGCATTGTTATTCCTTTACACAAATCATTATTGATATTTTTGGGTGATCTTTTGTCGTTGTTGATGAACGCTTGCGTCACATCTTCCTCATGGGGTTTACTCACTTCTCCAGACATCGCGGAAAACTTTCTTGGAATAATTAAAAAACCTTTAAGAAAAACAAAGTGAAACAAATTATTTCAAATCACAAAGAACTGAATCCAAGAAAATAAAAACTGTGCAAATAGTACTCCTTTAAAGATGACTTAAGAACAAATACGTGGAATGTGTTCAAATTATATGTTGGGTCCAAAACCGTTGGCGAAGAAGTTTTTACAGACACTTATAATGGGCAATAGATGGTTCACCAAAAGAAAACTATAGCAGAGCACAACTTTGTGTTTTGGTTAACTGGTATTTGTACAGCGCAATGGGGTCTGGTACCTTCAACTGCTTGACAGCCGCTAAGAATAAGCAAACTACTTCTGACTGAGCCGGCTTGCTTTTGTATATCCGCTCCGAATTCCTTTCCGTTAACCCACACTTAAAAACCTTGGGTAGGAAGTCAATTTCCGTGCGAAAGAATAACTACAATCTATTCCCCGTTCATGAAATTCGCTACAAAATCTCAACACACGTCAAATAAAGAAAGAAACAATGACACAAGACTCGTACCAAATTCTAATAGTGCCAATACTCCGGCCCGATGTTTGTACACGGTACTTAATTCCAACAAACAGTTAACAATGAACCGTTATTCCATATCACTGCGACTGACTCATGTGTTATACCATAGCACCATCGATTCCACGGTAAACACACACGGTTGAACTAAGCACAGAATTCCCTGTGTAGTTTCCTCAGAGAACATAAGCCTAGTGATGTATTGAATGGTTTGTAAGCTCAGCTTTACAGCTCCTGCATTAATCCCAACAGGTCCAAACAACGCGCTTTTCACAATTCCAGCTTGTTCACTCGCGGTAGTCCGCGTAACTACAGCCACTGTTCGCGATCAGCTACACTCGCTAGACTGTAGATTTGTATATACTGCAGTCACTCCGCGTTTCTCACAATAAACGGAGAGTCAGCTGACGCGGGCACTTAGCCAATCGATGAACTGTTTACAAACACCGACCAGTCTCGCTTCAGTGATCCCTAAGAAATTCGGTCGGCTGCGTTAAATATGCCGTTACATGACCTTAATTGCATTAGCTCTGTTTTCCAAATCAGAGTTTTTAAATTGAGCTGACACACATAGCTCCATATATAATGTTAGAACACTCATAGTACTATACAATCAATAGCCTAAAGGCCTACATATACGCTACATATTTCTCACTAAACACTTATACGTATGTCGCAGAGTAAAATGGGTTTATAAGTGTATATCTTTCTTAATAAGTGTTTAAGTGTTATACACTAATTTATTGGCGGTGTATGCCAACAGTAAATATATTCACTATAACTCATCCTACAAATGTGACGAGTTTTGCTGATTAACTACATTAATTTGTTCACAGTGCTAAGAAAAAAAACCCCAGCATAACTGAATAAAACATACTCGACTTAGCGAGGGTTAGTAAAAAGAAAGTGAAATAACTCTCCCAGTTAGCTAGGTGGAGCAAGCTAGATTGTTTTTCTGTTAAATTGGAAAGCCTGTAAAATAAAGCACATGTACTTAAGGCAATTAAGAAAGTAAAATTGAAATATTAATTATATAACTTATTGTGTATGACATTGGGCTCTTTACGGGTCTGAAAATGGGGAGGAATTGTGATTAACAAGGGTATGCGGCTTATATGACGGTTGTTTGTCCACTTTACACTGTACCTTGCTTAAATGCTGTGGAACCATCCCCGTGAGTTCCGGAGCCTCATCATGTGACTCACTCATATACCTGATGGTCAATAAACAGACCCTTGAACGGTACATTGAAATAGGATTAGTAAGCAGATAAGCAAATCACCAAGGCATAGCCGCAGGCCGACATCATAATGTATGATCTGAAACTGATATCAGTCCATCATATAACACATTTAAAGCACTGCATCTACAATACTAGCCTGTCGGTATTAATAATTTTCCGACTATGGAATTATGTTTTTTTGTTTAATTGGGATTTAACGTCAAAAGTCAGCCTATTTCACTCACACGACAGCCACCCTCAGCTCCACTGGCGATGTGACTCCGGCAATACCGCGGGTGGTTTCTACATCTTTCCCTGCTTATATTACTATGTTTAGGCAAGGTACAGTGTTAACTGCACAATCCGACTTCATATAAGTGAAATACCATTTAGTAACACCAATCAAAGAAACATACGCCAATGGCCTACTTCTTCAACCGATCAGAAGCTCTTTACAAAGTAAAACCGTTAACTTCTAGTTTCTTCGAGAATATATGCTTACCTAGTCCTCAGTCGAGCAGATTTTCTTTCTTGTTTTCTTTCCCTCGTTTTTCAGTTGCTGCAAGACTACCAAAAAATTTGAAACTTATATTTTTTCCCCTCATTTGTCGTTTTTGCTCTCAATTCTTTATTTATTTATTTTTTATTTATAGATTTTCCTGTCATGCTGCAAGACTACCAAATAATGTGAGAATAATGTTTTTTTTTATGCTTTCGTATGAGATGTAGCATTAAATACAATCTACGCAGATTTACCACCGACAATACAGTAATATAGAGTTGTAGCGAATTTGAAACTGTTTCATTTCTGTCAATGATACACGAAACCTTTGGACTCTGATACCGTATCAGAAAAAAGATTTCATTCGTTCTGACTGGAAGGGAGACTAGCTCCAGTAAAGCCTGAACAATTATATTTGACTACCTTGCACTCAATAAAAACAATACCGGTGTCTCCCCGCGCCCCGCCTCTATGTCTCCTCTGCCCTTTACACAGCCGATGCAATGTCATTTTTCATTTTTGTTTAGCTAAAATAACTGCATCTGTCGCAGTAAAACAAAGCCGTGCCATTGTTGTTTATATTTAAATAATTGTGTCACAGATTTGGCTGACTGCTTTTTAAACTGTTAATCAGATTTATTCTGACGCGTAATAGTATAAAATATAAGGCTATCACAACAGACAACTTGTAAAACAACAACAACAACAACAACAACAACAACAACAACAACACATGTTATAATGTCTTTCTGTACAGTTCCATATGCTATTTTCCTACTGTGACGAATGGACATATGTGTTCAGAAATAAAACACCTGTTGAAAATGGTGAACAATTGGGTCGGTTTATTGACATATCCAGATGGGCTGTGAATGAGGTATTTGTCTCAGTGTGTAGAAACATATCAGATACAAAACCAATAGGATCTATATGTGCGACTTAAGATGCGACATAAAATCGATGTTTCATATTATAATTATCGAAGTAAAAAATAAAAAAATAATATAGAAATGGAATATACTCGTCTAAGCTTGAGTAGGTTTTTATTTTTTGTTTAAAATATCAGGATTTCTATTAAAAGTTAAATGTTCTTTTCCAATACAGTGTATACAGTAATAAGAGGGTGGTACAGTGTAATACAGTTATAATTGTGTGGTACAGTGTAATACGAATTGACCGGGTTGTACAGTGTAATACAGTAATAACCAGGTAGTAGGACTATATATCTAAACATTTCAAATAGTTTAAAGATAATATCTTGAATGCAATAATACGATATTAAAAGAAACGATAATTAACGGCAGTTTTTATCGATTTTTATATTATCCTTATTTCCATACTGTGTCAAATGTAGATAAGATAATATTTTAAATAGTTTCAAGTAACAGCCGGCATATATATATATAGGTTGTATAACTATAACGTGGTGGTTTTTACGAGGTTTGCTCCCGGTTTTCCACCGCAATTAGACAAGGAACAGTGTGAAGTGGGCAATGCGTCGTCATATAAGTAAAATACCCTTGAGTACGGCGTTAAACCCCAATCAATCAATCAAACAAACAAACAATATACCTATAACAACGAGTTGTTAAGATTGAAATCATAATCATTTATAACCCTGTTCCTGGGAGTTTATCTAGAACATGAGATGATCCTTCTGTTTGACTAAATCGATGTCACTGCATGTATCAATGTGATTAACTTTAGAAATACAGTTTATGTTTACAATGGAAGCAGCAAAAATTGTGTTTCTCTACACACATGCTTACAAATATACACAAATTAAAAAAGGCTTAGAGCAAGTAATGATTTGTACTTCCCTAAGACAAATTGGACTTAAAATGGACTTACTTAGTCGTTATCACGAGATAATAAGTCGTTATGAATACTCTTTTCAACATAACGACCAGTGTAAGAAATGCGTAAATCTTATCCTCAACCAGCCAAGTTACATTTCCTTACCCAGCGCCCAGTTTATTGTGTATCTTCTGCACCCCAATATATCACTGCTGCATACGTGAGAGTATCTTGTAACTTCTCTTCTAGTGGGAAACATTATGAGCAATGCTCACAGCTCCCATGTCAATAAAGCATAATAAAAATAGAAGAGAAAGTGGTAACTTTAAGATAATTCGGGTGTCTCTCTACTATACGACTCCATCTCGTCCAGTACTTAATGTTCAGGCATATCAGATTATAATTATCGAGCCTGTAAGCTACGTCATATGATCTGCCACAATTCACGTATTTCACAGCACTTCCGGGTACCTGTGACATTCTAGTTCCAGCATTAACGGATATTCAAACAGCTATTAACTCTCGTTTCCAGTTCTACGGCTGCAGCCAAAAGCAACACACAGAATACGGCTCTGAAAGAATAGTTTTAATAAAGTCATAGCGACACAGTTTAAGCAAGGTACCCGGAAGTCAACAGGAAGAGAGCGAGACATTAATGTTCTAGGACCAAGTGGAAGAGAGCGAGACATTAATGTTCTAGGACCAAGTGGAAGAGAGCGAGACATTGATGTTCTAGGACCAAGTGGAAGAGAGCGAGACATTGATGTTCTAGGGCCAAGTGGAAGAGAGCCAGACATTGCTGTTCTAGGGCCAAGTGGAAGAGAGCGAGACATTCATGCTCTAGGGCCAAGTGGAAGAGAACGAGACATTCATGTTCTAGGGCCAAGTGGAAGTGAGCGAGACATTCCAGTTCTAGGGCCAAGTGGAAGTGAGCGAGACATTCATGTTCTAGGGCCAAGCTGCAACAAAACACCCAGATTCTTCGCTATAGCAACAATTTAAATCACTTATCCAGGATTATCGATAGACCTTCAACATAGAATGAAGGATTAAGGATCCAGGATTAAGTTTAATAGCGCGTTTTTCCACTAGCACCCTGTAATATTATCTACCCTCTCCCTATCTATTGGTGTGCAGTAAATGATTAACGTATCGCATCGTACTCAGTTGTATTTCACTTATATGGCAGCACTTATATGAAATGTTTGTTCTTTTGGGAAAATAATCCCCCCTCCCCCCCCCCCTTACAGATAAAGGTGTATTCTCACGGTGCGAATCGAACAATTTCAGAAGATTCCCCTTTATTTGTGGAGTTTTGATTAGTCGACTGTGTCGTACATTTTTTTCTGAACCAATAAAAATGTCGCGATATTCTAAGCCACCATTTGAGAGCTTCTAAGAGAGTGTAATCGTTGAAATAAATACGATTTTATATTTGAGATATCATGCCTTGTGAAATATCACAATATCATTTGTAATTACTTCGCCAAACTCCCCCTCGCTGTTGTCTTGGGGACTTTTGACAGGTTCTGGTTCAAAGTGAAAACAAACGATGTGTATTGATGTTGGATGATTACATTTGAGAACTCAGTTATTCCTCTTTCAGATATGATGACGTGTCAATAGGTTTCATAACATTTTTTCCATTATAGTTTATTAACATTCAGATACCATAAAAGGCGAAAAGAAATCATACAATTTTAGTTTCACTGAATTATCCAAAATGACTACATACATAGTTCAGCTGCTGTAGCGGTTCCTTACTCAATGTACTCAGTCAGCTGATTGTCGGACATGTTACTAAGCAGCCAGGGCTCGGAATCACTTACGAGATTTACACATGTGTCTTCTCTAAATTAATATATATTCGTGACGATTTTAGTCTTATAGAAAAAACCAAGCCCCTAGCGTTAAAAACTGGCGGACGACTGGAGATTAACTTAAATTGGGATAAACCTGGGTTAATCCCCTGTTAACGGTTTAATCTGCTATAAACCAAAGGGCCAATCATTCCTTAGGTCAGTGAGCCCTGCGAAATGCTGGATTTAGGTTACAAATAATATGAACATTTTAAGAAAAAAAATCACAAACCATCTATAAGAAAAATCAGTGTTATAAACAAACTTCTATTTTAAAAGATTATTTGAAGTTTTTGTTAATTTATGCCATTATAAGATAAAATGAATCATAAAATAATATAATATTTAGAATATCGAAGTCCTCATCTGTCTAAATATATGTGTTGTTTATATAATCATCTTTTGAAAAAAAAAAAAAAAAAAAAAAAAAGTCACGGAAAGATAATGGTAGCATTTTTTACTCTGACTAGAATAAGTGTAAACAAGCTTCAAACGATCTAGAATTCCATTGTGCATTGCTGAGGTTAATCATAATTTATGCGATATTTAATTCGATATCTTAGTCGACAAATCTGATCTGATATTCTCCGCGGTTTGCTGACTGGTATAGCTAGCTATTCTCTGAGTCGTACGCAAAGTCGTAGCATTATTCAAGATGGCATATGCATTTTATTAGGGAAGGAGAGGCTAGGTTGCTTTGGCAAACATGCTTAAAGAAGAAAATGTATATAAAAAAGTTGCATACTTGTCTAGGCTTTGTCGCCTTAATTAAACATTTTCCAAAACGTCTAGTGTTTTTTTTATGTATTTTTGTTTCACTGCTTATTTTGACACAATTAACCTATATAGCGCTTCGCTGACAAAAGAGAGACTCAATAGAAGGGGCTGACTGATTGCATGATAAAGCCGACATACTCAGCAAAAATGACTTCCTCTTTCTAAGAAGTTGCATTACTGGTGTTCAATGCTAGTGCTAGTCTTCTATGTTAATCTGGTATCTTGTCGTAGTGTGGAATTATTACGCCGCACCACGATCAAATACATTTTTTTAATACTTTATATTCGATAAGTAAATAGAAACACGCATAGCAGTAATACGACAATGCAAATATGATATGCAAATAATACCCTGGAACTCAAGCAAACAAAATGTTAATCCTTTATATACGTAAGTACATATAAACACGCATAGTAGTAATACCACCTTTGAAATATGATATGAAATTAATATATACACTGCAACTCAACTAAACAAAATGTTAACCCGCTATATTCGGTAAGTACATATAGAAACACTCATAGCAATAATACGACATTTGAAATATCGTATGAAATTATTACTCCACATCTCAACTGAACAAAATGTTAATAATCCTTTTTATTTGGTAAGTTCATAAAAATTCGCATAGCAGTAAAACGAGAATGGAAACATGGGATGAAATGAATACGCCGCAACTTAAACAAAATGCTAATCCGTTTTCTTCGGTAAGTACATAGAAACACTCCTGGCATGCACTAAGTTATACGACATTCGAAGTATCATTTGATATTAATACACCGCAACATTCGAAGTATGATATGGAATAAATACACTGAAACTTAATCAAATAAAACGTCAATCCCTTATATTCGGTAAGTACATAGAAACTCACATAGCAGTCAATACGACATTTGGATTATGATATGAAATTAAATACGTACCGACTGAATTAAACAATATCTTAGAAATCATTTATATTCGGTAAGTAAGCTACATAAAAACCCGCATAGCAGTCATACGACATTTGAAATACGATGCGAAATTCATACGCCGCAACTTAATCAAACAAAATGTCAATTATTTGTTTTCGGTAAGTACATAGCAACCCGCATAGCAGTAATACGACGTTGGAAATATGATATGAAATAAAAGGACGTGGTGTTTTTTTAACGGGACCGTTATGTCATGTGGACTCAGTGATAATTTGAGCTGATAATAACATAACTGGAGTATAAACTCTTCGTGGGCATTACGGAGCTGTTATTGCATACCTGTCCGAGCACGCGCAACGTAGAATGGTGACAATTCACACTACTGTCAAAATGGTTACGGTTCATTGATTTCTGAATTGTCAGTTCATAGTTCAACAGTTGCCACATATTACCTGCAGAGCAAACAATAATATGCTTTTTCCAACCACCGTTCGACATTAAACCAATTAATTTAAATTTCATGGTCTCAAGTCAACCGACAAGAATTATAGTCAACAACATAACTCGTTCAATGATCTTTAGAAAGCCTATCTTTCGTATGCACTCCTAGACCAGTGGTCTTTAGAAAGCATATCTATCTTTCTTAATAAGCGCTACTTTATGAGATATATTGATTTGTCGATAATGAATGAAAATTGTACTTGTTGGTACAAGATTTCGCGCTTCTTTTCCTTTTCTTTCTTTCTTTATGCTTGCTTAACTGAAGGTGTAAATGTTAATAATTGAAGGTAAAATGTAAGGTTTTATTCTCACACAATGAAGCGCTTCTGATATAGCTTATTCTACGCTGTCAACTTTTCAGGATATACAATTTACATGAAGTTTCTTTTCTTTAAACACACTTTGTTTAAATGGAACATCCTGTTTTAAGCAACTTTTAAAAGTATCAAGCCGCTTAAGAAAGTAATATTGTTTCTCTAGTACGAATGCTTGTGGGATAGCCTTAAGTTGCGCAAATTAAGGATTGACGCGTAAGGTGGACATTACACGCCACCTCGTTTGTGCTCCCGTAACATTATTCAACAAGTTTTTATTAACTCACTCAACTTAACTGTTCATCGGCTTATGCAATAACATATGTTGTTTTCATAACAAAGCATAAGTTATAATTCGGCAAGTCTAGGTTACTATCTCAACTTCTTAAAACAATTGTTTTTAAACGGATATTTGCATACATTGTAAAGTTTACTGAGAGAGCATATATATGGCATTTAATGGTCACCGCAAATGTTCAATATGGGCGCACTTAAAGCATCATGATTTATGATTTCAAAATTTATTTATTTATTTAAAATTTATAAATTTATGCTAACTATCAATTTTTGGATAACCGCTTCGAGTCTTGGATGTAATAAACACAACGTTTCATTACATTTGCCCGTATCGTCATTAGGTGTTAATTGGCTATGAAGACAAGAGGGAGAAAGCTATTTACTAATATAAAAGTAGTTAAATAAACAAGGTCAGTTTCCAAGTACACAATGTGGAGAATAACCTCTGACCTCCAGACTACCCACTATATTATCTATACTTATTATCCACACGGTGCACTGTGACATTTGACCTTGTGTAATTAACTACTTTTCTATTAGTATAGAATTCAAACTCTCTTCTTCATAGTCAATTTACACCTGATGGCGATACAGGCATACGTATCCAAAGGTTGTGGTTTATCACAAAATAAGAAGTGGTCATCAAGAAATAAATTTTATGTCTTACCCTACTTCTAAATTCCTAGAATGGTTGGGCGTTTAATTAATTGATTGATTGATTTATTTATATTTTATTCCACTTTTGTAGGACTCCTTGCGCTTGGATTGCATTGCGGTGGTTCCCCCTGTTTGATTAAGTAGATTATGGTAAATAATGAAAGTAAATTCTTTAATATGGATGGAGACGTTCGAACATGTCGGACAGGCATTGTGACACATGCACAATGCGATCCACGTCTTTAGCGTTGAACAGGATTTGTGCTTAAATTTCAAGGCACTTCTGTCAGTAATTGTACAATGGTCTTAGAGCTGGGCATAACGGTAAACTTGCGGTGTGTGGCTGACTGAATGGATGACTGATTTTTTGTTTGATGTGGGTTTAACGTTCTAGTCAAGGGTATTTCACTTTTATGACGAGAGATTGTCTAGTTCATGCTATTCCATACTTAAATACGGGGGAAAACCGGGAGAAAACCTGCGATTGCAGGAGCCACAACGTGTGACTTACTCATATAACTGATGGTCGACAAACGAACGGTACAGCCACATCTGCAGCGATTTCCAGAATAAATCAATTCACTAAATAGTGAATGACTAAATTACTGAATAAATGAATTAATGAATGAATAAATGACTGAATGAGTGAAAAAGTGACTGACTGAATGAATGAAGTAGTGGAGGATTCAATGAGTGAGTGAATGAAGGAATAAATGATTGAATCAACGAAGGAGTGAATGAATGAATTAATAAATGACTAAATGAGTGAAAAAATGACTGGCTGAATGAACGAAGTAAAAGAGGATTTATTGAGTGAGTGAATGAAGGAATAAATGATTGAATCAACGAAAGAATGAATGAATGAATTAATGAATGAATAAATGACTGAATGAGTGAAAAAATGACTGACTGAATGAATGAGGTAATGGAGGGTGTATTGAGTGAGTGAATGAAAAATAAATGATTGAATCAACGAAAGAATGAATGAATTAATTAATAAATGAATAAATGACTGACTGAGTGAGTGAAAAAATGACTGATTGAATGAATGAAGTAATGGAGGATGTATTGAGTGAGTGAATAAAGGAATAAATGACTGACTGAACAAATAAATGAATAGATTGACGAAAGAGTGAATAACTCAGTGCATGCATAACGAATGGTGTTTAAACAATATTTATACAATAGAAAAAATAGCTTCATTAAAAATATATATATTTGTGAATTTATATTAGGTTTTTAATTAAATGAAAATCGAACAACAGATGCGTTTGAACCATATAGTGCTGCAGGGCTGCCAAGATTATTTTTAGGCCCCATGGCAAAAGGAAACGTGCCCCTTTCTCCAATACATCATCAGGGGCCTTATGAAAATCATTAGTGGACACCTTATTGGAACGTGTGGCTTCTTTTATATGACGAATTGTATATCCATCACATGAAATTATCATTTTTATATTCACGAAGACACACATTTTAGTTTGTTTGCCTTGCTCAAAGTAAGCCCTGTTTGTTTTCTGCTTGTTTGTCTTGTCCCCCTTCTCATGGGCGCGGGGCGTTGCCCCGCCTGACCACACCCCTTCGCCCCTATGTCAGTGGGCCTGGATTACTTCAATTTATGTTTTTTGCTCATTGATTTGTATTTACCAGGAAATAACCTGTATATATATGTTACGCTCCCAGCTTCAAGTGATGAACACAATGAGCTTGGACAACTCAATCATTACACATTGACACCTGT
The DNA here is from genome assembly GCA_031763545.1 of Mopalia muscosa. Taxonomy (NCBI): domain Eukaryota; kingdom Metazoa; phylum Mollusca; class Polyplacophora; order Chitonida; family Mopaliidae; genus Mopalia; species Mopalia muscosa. The sequence goes on along the minus strand of JARFOD010087916.1, from coordinate 3,699 downwards.
GACATGTGCATTGTTTTCTGAGTTATTTTAATCTTTTTTAGCGTCTACCCACTTTACGATTGCACAGGTCTTTGTGAATTTAGCTATTTACAAAATAGGTACAAAGTAAAATACATACCTGGAAACATGAAAAACTGGCTATCAGTAAAAATGGGACAAATGACATGTAGGTGTTATAAAGTGACTGTTTTTGACGCGGTAATATTGTAACATTCATCCCTTAATGCAGTTTTCTCTCGGTAAATCACGTCCAGTCACACGGCGCTTCCTTGCCGGCGAGAAGAGATATAAAGACATCGTGATGCGCTCAATGCACATCTTAAGTCACCTTCAAATATATAAATTAAAAACAGAACGTTTCAAGTGTCAATGTTGTGGATATGTGTAAACTGTCTGCTTTATAAATAGATTTCCATTCACTTTTACGGACGGATCTAGTGTCTATAATATATAGCTACATATTTGTTTATAAAATAGGTCCCAACCGGGGCGGGGCTGGGTAATTGGGGCGGAGGTGGAGTTTTGCGGGACGGGTCGATTCGGGAGGGGACGGGGAGGGAGGGTACGTCCTGTTGCATTGCGGTCCTTCGAGCTAAGGGGCAATATGAAACCGATCTGTTCGTGATGCCTTTTTATTGCACATTGTGATCATCCATTACTATATAATTGCTTGTTACCAGTGACTTACCAGTTTCTTCAACCATAAAACTTGCTCGCTGTAATATGAGTGATATAGCCTTAAGTACGGCGTTAATCCCCAATCAGAAAATAAACCCAGTAAGATACAAACAAAGTATTGCAATAAACTAAGAAGTTGTATTTAACAGTTAGTCGGGCATTTTATCTTTTAACATTTCTTGGTTGCGGCAATACTACCAGACTCTCGTATCGTGGCTGGAGTTAACGCGTAAAGAGTCTCGTTCACGCGAGAGTAGAACTGAACCCTGTTTTCATGGTAATTAACATACATACATAATTTAATTAGTGGCGGCTCCATTCCTAAGAATGATGTGCGCCATATCATGGTAATTAAGTTTCCTATATTACTAGACGCAACCGCTGAGATTTCCTTTACCGTTTACACTTTAGCTATTATATTTGATAAAATTGTCTTTATGGCTCTGATCATGGACTTTTACAACCCGGAAACTGAGCTGTTCATCTTCCACGTTAATATCTGCGCTGAAGGGGATTATCGCCCAGCTGAATCTTCCCGGAAACCAGGAAAAGACGTCGAAAACTTGCTGACATTAGAGAGATATTTCCTTAATGAAAATGATATTACATAATTTAACAGACTTAAGAAGATAAATAATACTGACATGTTCCCCCTTGTGGTTTGATGTTAAAAATGTCGTGACGTAAAATTTTTTGCTGAACCAGTTCTTGTCACCGATGGAATGGGCCAGTGGTTATAGAGCTCCTTGTGAATGTATTCGATGTACAGGCTTAACTAGTGTCGTAATTGGAGCACAAACCATGTGAATAAGGCGTCACATCTTGTGTACAGTACATAATTGCTATATATAAATAACTGGCACATGCACTCACCGCAGTCGGCCTCAACTGACTGAATGAATAAGGGAAGGGTATCAATGAAAATCTTTAGGATAAACATTGCTATGAAACTGAAATCAAGTATATGGCGCTTTAGTATTTTCCCTCTGTCTTCAACAGTGTGTGGGGCCCACGGCTCTAGCTTAGGGGTAGATTGTGCGCTTACTAATCCTACTTCGATTTATTGTCCAGAGGATCGAGTCCGCATGCCGACCCTAAGGAATAAGTCGCACGATGGAATTCCGGCAATCGCTGGGTGGTTTTAACGAGGTTTCCTTTCGGTTTTCCACCGTAACTAGGCAGGGAACAGTGTGAAGTCGATAATCCGTCTTCATATAAGTGAAATACCCTCGAGTACGACGTTAAACCCCAATCAAACAAACAAACAATGGTATGTGCAAGCCGACGGAACAGTGCAGCGTACGCGGTAACTACAGCTATAGCTCATTCGCGTATTCGCGAACAAAATATGTTGCGGTAATCGGCTTCAGCCTATTCGACTGCTTTATTGATTGATTAGTGTTTAACAACATGCACGTCTTAGGATATGTAACCGGCCGTGTTTCTCCAGAAAACAGCAGTACAGTCGTTATGTAAAGTTTTATATACAAATGCTCCGTGGGAAAATTAATGGTCCTCCATATCAGACAGCACAGATGGGCGAGCAACAGTTAAGTAAGAAACAAACACGGTAAGCCCGCGGTCGTGGCATAGTGGTAGCGTTTGTGCTTACTAGCCCTACATCGGTTACCGTTCACGGGATCAAGTCCGTCTGTCGACTATCAGGTATATGAGTGAGTGTTTTTGACGAAGTTTCCTCCCGGTGTTCCACCGCCATTAGACATGGAGCCCTGTGAAGTGGACAATCCGTCATCATATAAGTCAAATAACCTTGAATACGACGTAAAATCCCAAATAAACAAACAAACAAACAACCAAACACACACATAATACTCGCAGCGATAAATGTTTTTTTTATCAAATTAAAAAAACATATAACATAGCAACTGCCATGTAGTTTTAGTTGTACGGAATATGAATAAAATGGATGTGAGATGTACTTAGCATATTAATATATTGTGTGTGCTCAGTCAACTGTGAGCCTCTGTAGCTCAGTCGTTAAGAAGTCGGCCATGTCTTTCAAAATTCCCTGGTTCGCCCCCTGGGTAGGGAGTGCTAATTCCGTTTTATTCAATTAGAAAAAAAATGTTACATATCTGAGAGCATTGTTAAAATTCATTCATCTTGCCTTAAGATTGCAAGAATCAATTGTGGTCAGTATTAATGAAAATATAGATAGACCACGTATGTGAACAAATGTGAACAATTGTAAGAAAATGTGTTCAGACCTGTGGTCTTTTATGCGATAAACATTGTTATTATTATTACAATACTCCTTTTTAATTTGTAGGTTGCAGTCAGGGGCATGTAACTCCTGGTTCAAGAAGTAACGGAAGAACGTTATATTCTGACGTTCGTGATCTGTATGGTATTTCAATTATCATTAAAATATCCTATTTCCTTCCACAGGAAGTAACAACACTGAATTGTTTAACATACAAAACAAAAAGATCACTTAAGGCAAATAAAGCTAAGCTTGAGTCGGATACTTCGCCGTTAACGTCAAGTTGAGTGTTATGACAAAAAATAACAGCCGGTTTTTGGACGATTGGCTGTTTGTGTTTTGTGTGCAAAAAAAGCTGAAATCAGAAAAAAATGAATAAAGCTAACTTTACGATCAGAACATGTTTGTGTTACTGGGCAACGCAGTTATTACAAGTGACACAAACGTCATCTCAATATCATATCAGTTTTGCGCCCGCGGCCGAGGTTTGCTGTTTAGCATGCGTGTTACAAACCGAGCTCGATGTAGTGTACACTGGTTCGAGTCAGTCTGTCGAGCATCACGTATATGAGCGAGCCAAACAATGTCGCTCTGGCGATCGCGAGGGTGGATTTGTTTATTATTATTGTGGAATATTAACTTTCCAACAATATTAAACAACTTACAGTTTAGTTTAATCAAGCAATCGACCAATCAACCAATCAACCAGCCAATCGATCGACCAATCAATCAATCAATCAATCAATCAATCAATCAATCAATCAACCAATCAATCAATCAATCAATCAATCAATCAA
>JARFOD010087906.1:0-18317 GCA_031763545.1 Mopalia muscosa | reverse complement strand
GTAGGTCTATCTCTAACCCGGTATTAGCGATTTAATCTGGTGTTAGCGACTAATACTCTTTCGAGCAACTGGCCCCTAGTCGCTTTTTTCGGGATATACCCAGGCTTTCAGTTATGAAACTAAAAATATTTTTAGAGAACTTATGATGCAATTTACGGTGGAGATATATATTATGGCCTGTATTGTTCCACTGAAGAGTTTACCATAATACTGACTGACAGACAGACAGCCTTTATCGTATAGATATATTATGTATAGCGTATGGCCAGAACCTAGATGCGAATACGGTATACGTATCTTCATAGGTCAGACCCACACTCTTTTTTGTTAGCATTACCTTGCCGACTGTGAGGCTAAAGTGTTTCCCGCCATTGTCAATTTGACCTCAAAGGCCCTTTTAACTGGCTTATGGTATAATCTAAAAATGTTGAACTGTATATTTATCATCATTGTATATGAAGCTTTGGGGACAGCTTCCCAGCAGTTTGTTTATTTATAAAGCATTTTGTCATAAAAAATAATGGGTCACATAACTCACATTTGTTTGGCTGGTGTGATTTTAATGCCGACAAAAACCAAAACCTCGCTAAATGGAGGTGGGGTCGCCTCACCTGTGGCAAATTTTCTTCCACTCTCCGTTTGTATGACCGTAAAGTCGATGTCAAAGCCGGCTATTTTTGAGGAGCCAGCGAGAGTGTCCGAGCTCAAAACTATTAAAGGACTGTGGCCTTTTATTTCCTTGCCCACCTGTGTCCACTTTAGGCCATCGCTGAGGTCTGTCTCCCCACGAGCTTTCTTAGCCTCCATCGCTGCAGCCTCAGTGGCCTTTCTCTTCGGTCGACTCTTTGACATTGGTTTCTTATATTATACCAGTAAGGGTCAAATTAAAATATAACTATAAAATGATAATTGATAGTTGTTGTGCGTCTTCGGGGAATTCGATCACCTGTATACTAAACTGACCTACTTAAATCTAAATAAACCCGGTACATATACGGTACCGGTATATATTCACTTGATAGACAGATTTAAAGATCCCTTTTCTATTTAAGATAGCGGATGTGTGAGACGTCCAGCATATACCACAGATTCTCCTTTACTGGACTCGCGAATGTGTACATGGCCTATTTATAATGTATCGATAACAATATGAGTAGATGACTACGTCAGCCAACGCCTGCCTAGACCTGTTACCCAGCATGCGGGGACTTGTTCAGGTGTCTCGATACAAGGGGCGCAACTGTGTTTCATATCTCTCTGTAACCATCGAAGTAGGACTACCAGCCTGCTTTTCAACGCGGACTACAACTTGGGGATAAACCGCGCCATCTCTATCTTACAGGAAGTCACGAGGCGGCTCTCTACTTTTATTTATAGTTACGAAAAGAGTACAGCTGCTTAAACATGTGAAAATGTGCTGTGTGCCCGACAACACTTGAGATGTGTTTATGATGTCTTGCCAGAACTACCAGTTTAACAAATTTGTCCCACATGTCATAAATGATTTCTCGAATTGGATTAAAACCTCCGTGCCCAAATACCATTCCAATGCACATAATATATATGTAGACCTACTTTTGTTTTGTAGACATATCAATACGTGGCTTCTATTGATGTTTACGCCCGCGGCCGTGGCTGAGTGGTAGCGAGTGCGCTTCGTGAACTGAACATGCTTCGATTTACCGTTCACGAGTTCGAGTCGACCATCGACCATCAGGTATATGAGCGAGTCACATGTTGTGGCTCCGGCAATCGCGAGGGTGGTTTTTACGAGGTTTCACCACATTTTTCCACCGTAATAAGGCTGTGTAGGCCTACAGTGTGAAGTGGACAATCCGTCGTCATATCAGTGAAATACCCTTGAGTACGACGTTAAACACCAATCAAACAAACATCCCTGTGTCAGTGTCATTGCTTTCTTAGAATTATATGACGGTAGAGTGTCTGTTTCTCAAGTTGTCAAACGGACGAAACCTCGTAAACCTCATATGAATCCCTCAAATACGTGACGTTGTCAAAAACGCTCGATGGTGTGAGCGGTATACACATGACAAAGGAAGATCAATGAATCACAGGAAATACACCTAAAACTAATGTTTACGGTAAAATGCGTTAAACATTACCTCAAATCTTATTGTATAAAATAGAACTTTCAAGATTTTATAGCAAAAATATATTTTCTCTTCAACATTTCTACACTGGTTAGATCGTAAATACAAACTATAAAATTTTAGATTATTTCACAATTTAAGCATTGATGTGACTTTGTGTCTGTCTTTTTTGGATGTATTACAATTTTGGGTGCCGCAAAAAGGGAAATGACTGGCAACATTTTTAAAATACAAAGAATTATAGAACTTGGGATGAAACATTAGACCATCAACCTTTTTCAGGGACGCTTAATTTTAAATACAGCGTTGCTGTTACTTTATAATTTAATCTATAAATCAACTTTGAAATTCTTTAAGGACGAACACAGAGTGTAAAAAAGAAGACATTGGTGAGAGTGCGTGTCTCTAGACTGAGAAATCATTGATCTGCAGCAGACCAAAGATACCCTTAACGACATCCATGTTCCAAAGCAACTGAATATTGATGCGAACCGCTGTATCATTGCAGGACTTTTACCACTTAACCTTCTCCATTTGGACAAGAACACGTTAGACAAAGCTTTTTTCCACAAAGATTCATGTTTTACCAACATGTGTCAATTTATCAATTTAAAGAGGTCAGATGCTTTATCCAATGTAAAGAAAGAACGTATCAATTTCTGACCATGCCTCCAAGTAAATCGGAGGAAAAGTGTCTGGAAACTAGAATATTTCTGTAGTTGTATCTGTCTCTTCAATATTCTTGTTCACTATACTTTTGTTTTAGATTGGGGACCTTTTGCCAACCAAAATAGTTTGACAAAATTCTAGCGTAACAAACGCAATAACGTGGGTAAATATACAGAAAAACACAGGCGAACAGATTTGATTTGATTAACAATTCCAAATTCTCTCACTAAACAATCCATCTGCTATTTTAGACGTCATCTCCAACATGACATAACGATATAAGAACGCTTTGTACCTTTTTATGTTTGTTTGCAAGAGCCGGCCTCAGATGTCATCTGGTGCAGTACACACCAATGTATAGACTTGCGAGAATATTGGCTCAAAAACAATGCCAAAAACAAAACCCCTAAGAAAAGTCCGAAGAAACACTCGACCCTGTAACACAGGATTAATGTAATTTTTCCCATCCACTCGCCCATAGACCGTGATTTGCACAATTCACAGATTGCTATAATATTGACTGTATCACACAAGCTGTAGTTAAATAAAATCTTATTATTAACTTGAAGCAATGCTCAGCAATGAAAACAGTTCATATCGAATAATTACAGCATGTATAAATAATGGTATAACTTAAGGGAGATGATGCTGTTGTGTCCAGATATATTAAATTCAATTGATTATAACTGACTTATGTATATGAAAAGTATATCTCTGGAACAATCGTATACACGGACGTACCACTCACAGTTTCACTAAGTGTCTCAATTATGTTTATCGATGCTGTTTATTTGCATGCAGACTGCACATACACCAACCATGTATACACGATTATTAATTTACTTTAGTGGATCGAGGCAGATATGATGAGAAAACCTGATTAGTTCCCGTTACTTAACAAGCTGGAATATCCCTCGACACTCGGCAAGAAAGGTCATCTGGGAATGTGATGGGAATTGAACTGATCAAGAGAAACGTGTCTGTAACGCTAATTAGATATTATTTGTTTTACAGCTGCTCAGTAATTTCATTTGTGATCCAAATGTTATGCACTTAAGGCATAGAGCAATCTGCTAACTAGAGTATTGACCGTCAAGGCAAGTTAGCTGGTATCTCTCAAATACAATAAAGACAGATGCATAGTATCCAGTCTCACTGTGTTCAGTACACGTTTGATGAAGCAATCTCCCTTTGGCCCCTTCGCCGACGGAATCAAGCCACTAGTGCAGTACTTTGGTTTTTGTGAAACGAAAAATTGGAACAAATATATATTAGCACTATTCTCATCTTTATTATCACTTACGTACATATTTACTATCTTGTGACGGAGGACACCGAAATTACAAAGCTTATACACCACTCAGAATAAAAATATAATCTCGTTTCTTCTGTTTAATCTTTATAATTGTTTCGTTTAATACCTAAAATAATTTCAAGTACCCCTCCACATGTCATTCTGTGCTTGTACATACTGTTATGTATTAATATAGGTTGGGTCACAAAGTAAGCTGTGGTCACTGTGTTCTCCAAAGATCCAAATAAGACCATACACAAAAAATGCCGGTCTTGCATTTTTTTTATCAGCGAAGATAACACAATTATCCCAGAATTATTGTGTTTATTTGAGTCTCCATTTTATCCGACGAAACACCAGAAACATTTTCCACTATTGCATTAAGTGCAATTTTGAGTTAACCTTTGACACAGTGCTGGTTACAGCATAACTGCATGGTTTGCCAAACACAGTGGTGAACTGCCCGGATGTTAGGCAAATGGATAACCGGGGATAGTTCAGAAAAGAACACTATTGATCTATTTCAATTTAAATATAACATTTACACGCAAATACCACGTACTTTTGCCCCATTTCCATAATCGTGAATGACTTTGCTTACCTGTCCAGATAAACTGCTTATATTTTGTCTCGACATCCAATCTTAGCAACTACCACGTTTCATTGTGATTGTATGGTTACGAATTATGCTTTAAAAATACAATTTCTTAAATTATTAATTCGTCTCTGTCTTTGTTATTTTCAACGACAATCGTACCCGAAACACAAGAGCGACAGTATCTTTACAAACTCACGCACATTGTCAACCGCTTCGCCTTGAATTTAAGAATTTTCATGTTGTATAATGAGTTAATAAAGACTAGTTTAAGTTGGAATTAGGCTGTTTGTGCTGAGTAATCTGTGGCATATATGGCCATGTATAGCTCAGGCTTGGTTCGATTTTCACTGTCTGTATGAGTGGTAGAAATATATCATGACAATAATCTCGTGTTTTTTTTTTTAGAATTATAAGGATATTTATTTGTTAAGCATTAATTGAGTTTCTCTCGTATAACTATGTATTATTATCAAAACCGCGGGATTAAGGACAAAACATAAATATAAATTTTTATAATGTTGGGTAATACTTGCTCTCTTCCCAATTTCATCTTGTAGAAAACCTCCGTTGCCTAGACCTTGGCGTATGGACTTGCCAGAACCTATTAGAGTGTCTATTGGCTTCCCGGTTTAACCCATCCGAACTCGATTTACTGGCTGAATGCGGACATTGAGTGGTCAGTGTGACAGGCTGACGAGATTGGAGTGACACCCTTTCGTAAAACCGACAAATATCCAATTCCATCCTATCAAAATGCCCAGGGTTAAATAGAATATATAACATGTGTTTTGATGAGAGTCCGTCCGGTCCTTTGATCACGTCGCGTCAACGGTTGTGTGTTTAACAAATCGCTATAGTGTACCTAATTAACTATGTGGCTCAAAACGGTTAGCTTTTTCAAGCATCGCTGGATTTTTGGTCTTCTTCTAATATTCTCCTTAACGTCCACTCGTCATTGGTTAAGACTTTCCTATTTACAGTACAATATACACAAGTTGCATTTCGCACAATCATGGTTGAATTGTGGTTGTATTTAACCCTCTAGGGACCAATGTATCGTTTATGATACAGCATTTTTGACCCCCTTAAGAATGGTAAATCTTCCATGTTCATGCAATCTCTTTAATTATACTAGTTCTCTCCCTTTGTCTTGTGGTACAAAAATATATAATTAAAGAGATTGCATGAACATGGAAGATTTATCATTCTTAAGGGGGTCAAAAATGTTGTATCATAAATGATACGTTGGTCCCTAGAGGGTTAATTGAATCCGATCTTTAATGGAAGTGTGCCATGCAGTGTGACAATCTGGGAACGTTAACCGATTGTGTGTATTTTTAGACAAGTCAGACAAATTGTTAACTACAGTGCGGCCTGTCCGGAGTTTTGGCAATAAACCAGTTATCTAGCTAAGTGATCGGCAGTGGGGCTCTGGAAGGAAATAACCAAGCACTAATTGACAAAAAAACTAGGCCTACTGATGCGACAAGTGATGGAACGTATTTGTTATTTGTCCGATTTCGTTTGTTCTTGTCGACCTTCATTATAATGAAAATGATTTTCGCTAATTTTGCATAGTGATTATGCTTGTATGGCGGAAGTCTAATATCAATTACCATTTCCTAATGGCTTTGGTTGATTTGTTTGTTTGATTGGGGTTTTAACGTCGTACTCAAGGTATTTCATTTATATGACGACCGATTGTCCACTGCACCTAGCCTTACTGCGGAAGAAAACCGGGAGGAAACGTCGTAAAAACCACCCCCTCGATAGCCGGAGCCACCACATGTGACTGACTCATATATCTGATGGTTGACAGGTGGACTCGATCCGGTAAACGGTACATCGAAACAGTTTTAGTTTAATAAGCGCATAGCTACCACTAAGTCACGGCCGCGGGACATTTTCCAATGGCAAAACAGTTCAACTTTAGCTAATATAACTACCCGGTTCTGACGCTAGCCATCTGGAATGAAAACCCGAACAAATGTTCAACACATCAATACGTACTATGGTCTAACGTTCGTAGTCGACGATACAATTCGGTTAAACATCACAAGATTTTTGTTACTGGGGTATCATCACTATGCTGGACTGATTCAAGTGTGAATTGCTAGCTATTGCACACCATTGAAACGCTGAGGACTTCCTTTTGCTTCGTTTTACCACAGTCTTGAACGGAGAATATAAGTGCTGTAATTGTTTGGCATATATATCACACATCAACTGGAACAAACAATAAACAGTGAGGGGCCCCAAGAGTGAATAATAGGTATTGTTGTGTAAATCCGACCAACGATCAGTCAGTCTACTTACTACTCGTCTTGCAGGGCCTGCCACATCTGTTAGTACTGGTTTGTCTCTGCTCAATTCTCTTTAGGCGTCTGCTTTCTGCAAAGGTTAACAACGTCTCTCAGCGGGACAATTGCCAGTGAGTTTGGCAGAGCTGAAGTAGTTTATGCCATTAGTTTTTGTAAACACTGACCTCGCTTACATAGGCTTCCAAGAAGCTTATATATATAATAAAGCACTGTAACAACTTCGACCAAAGATGTGGGTTTCTTGATTCTGGAATGTTTCTATGTATTTATTTATTTAGCTACCAGCAGCCGTCAATTCACGGGGTTGGGAGGGAGCTTTCTATTGCCCATAACGCCTTATGAAACGCTGTCAAGCCGACCCGCTTAGTGATGAGTAGTGATTTCGCTGGCTATGCAATGTTAACGAAATTATTTCCTTTTACTTTTGTTTTAATCTCAATTCAAATTCAAGCTAAATGCAATCCATTCTAATAAAAATGTAGGTGTAAGCTAACATGAATTTTATGCATACCTATTGTGTGAGAATGAATAGTGTACTGAGACCGATCAAAAGATCTAACACTCGCTCGTAGTTCCTCGACCGAGCTGCAGTGTTATTCTATGAAGAGTGCTATCGCGCATTGACAAGCCTATTGCGTTATTGATATGAACCAGGAAACGAAACGATTCTTTTTTGCACATGTAAAATTAATTTATTCTGTAGCATGATCTCGCCACAATTCCGTCTTACATTTTCCTGTCTTTTTCTTTGCTTGTTATGAGGGCCGTGGCTTAGCGGTAGCTGGTGCGCTTCCTAAACTGAACCTGCTTCGATTTACCGTTCACCGGATCGAGACCGCCTGTTGACCATCATGTATATTAGCGAGTCCCATGTTGTGGCTCCGGCAATCGCGGGGGTGGTTTTTACGAGGTTTCCTCCTGGTTTTCCACCAAATCCGTCTTCATATAATGGAAATACCCTTGAGTACGACGATAATCATGAAAGTACTGTTTGTTTGGTCTGAAAAATATATTTTGCAATTAAAGCAAAACTTTTTCGATCTGGATTTAACAGATTTCCCAGTGTGAACGGAGTCACACACCTGTGATGTAAACAAGTGTACATATTTTCACGAGGTGAAACATAAGTGTGACAAAACAATATAAAGTGCTCTATTGTGTCTGGAACCAGACAGTTTACACAATTCTCATCAGGGTGGAGGTTAAATCGTGACAAGAACGTGTTCACGGTTAAATGGCCAGACAGAAAACGATATATCAGTGCTTCTTACTCCCTGGTAGGTAAACTGAAATAAGGAAAACATATAAATGGATTTATGTTTTTAAAAAATCTGCCCTTATCAGAAATATCCCATTGATATTGCCACCGATCTTTAAATGGACTTGTTATAGAAGAACGGACCTAAATTTATATCCATGGTAAAAAACTGCACTGACATTCTTGCTAAATTTTCAACTCTAATGAGATTATGAACTCTATATATCCATACATTCCGAATACCGTTTATTATAACTGCTGATAAGGGCCTACAGCTATATCTTTCCAGACTAACTTTATGTTTTCTTCCAGTTTAAGAAGAGGGTCACTCACAACTGAGCCTTTTGAAGTCAATCCTGAATTGTCGTCACGATGACTCGATATAGTAGCTGACAAGAACCTGGCTATCCATTCCCCAGTAATAGATGACGACTGAAACTCGATTTTCCACAATGATATGATGTTTAAATTGTTGTTTTAGGGCAGCTTGTTTTTCCTTTTTTTGCGGTGAGAGGCGTCGGTGTGGTTTTCAGAAATACACGGTTTAACAGTTCCGAGAATAAGCCCCGCCTTCTTCCGTTTGGAACGAAAACAGCACCATATATGGTAAACTGTTTGCCATTTACGGTCAATTCGGTTAATCTCAAAGCGAGACAACTTCCGTTTGGAATGCAAACCATACCATTTATGGCAAACTGTAAACCCCTGTCTTCAAAGTATGACAATAACAGTGAGCATTTTATTCCCTAATTGACATGCTGTTGGGGAGAAATTTTTTGACACGTCTGTCTGTATTTTTGTCTCAAGGGATTTATCTGGTTTATGATTGGAAAAATGACTAAATATAAAAAGTATTCATATAATTTTCGAGCTATAACGTATCTTATATACCAGTTAATATGGCATAAAATCGATCAACCAACTAATTTAAAACTTACCAAAGCCCATTCTCTTCTTTAAACTGGTCAGGTTTGTATTTGTGTTCAGCGATTTATTGCCCCCTCGTGAAGACCGTTTCTAAAACTACACATGTCTCATTACAGCGATACAAATGCTGATTACTTAATATTAGAAGGAGTGAACTGAGGCATTTTGCCAAAGTGTCCGCTAGAGCCTTCTAGCTGGAAGATACATTAATTTTTTATCATTAGACGGTTTCAGTTTCCTTCAAACAATCTATATACATTCTTTTGCACTTTTTCTTTCAAATCGACATTCTATTGTCACGAAATATATTACCGACTATTAGACAATCCCTGATATCATGTTAAATTACTATTTAGCGAAAAATAATGAATAGACCGCCATTAATAATAACCAAACCGGAGCTTATAATTGGATTGTGTCATTTCTTAATGATACATCGATTCCCATAGCATTGTCAATTTGGCTGAAACAAATCAGTCCGTAGCGGATTTAATGATGATATCGAAGACGATGTAAGTGGAAAAGAAAATTACGCCCACGCAGGTTAATTTGACATAGAGTTTGAAGTGCAACTGGTCTCACTGTTAGAATGTAGTACCAGAAGTATATTAACTAGAAGTATTTAACTGCTTTACAGTAATGTCCGAGGCATTGTAGACCAGAAGGAAACGATGACGTCACATTTCAGACCTGTGTCTTTTCAGTTGTGAGAAACGCTCGATAATTTCGTCCCTGATCAATCGCTGTGTTTAACAATGGTTTTCGTTCGGACTTCTGGTATAATATTTGTCAATTCAGTTACTGTTTATGATCCATTTAACAGGCATATATTGCACTAGGTAAATGCGTTTCGTTGTGCTAGAAATCATATGATCACGGAATGCCAGAATTTTCCCATAATGCATCATTTTTAATGTTATGTTCTTCGGAATTTTCTTGTGTGGTACGTCACATGATACGTTATGACAGGGGGGATCGGTCCCCAATGTCGGCTAGCTTATCTATATGGCTGTTGCATACTTCTGGTTAATAGACTTCTGGAAGTACACAAATCTTCCACCAAACTGATGGGCACACGGCCTGGGTTTAGTGTCTACACAGAACCCATGACCCAGTATTGGTTGATTGTTGTTTAACACCCTACTAAAACACATTTTTCTAACACGACGGTGACGTATCCCAACAACAAGGAGCTACACTACCACAACCAGAAAATACACTTGGTGCCTATCGCTTAAGCCAGTATTTCCGACATCTAAGACATAACGCCAGTTAGATGAACTCTAACTGGTTTTGAAAATTGACACCGACGGCATGTCAACATCAAAAACTGAGTTGTACTTGTCTACATCGATCACAATAATTCCAAATCTGCTGTATGTCGTTCATGGTGGGCGTATTAACACTTATCAACTTAATTTATTATGCCAATATAAAACTTGTCCGCTTGGGTTTAGTTAACTTAAACAGTCTGGAACTTTCACCCCATACACAAAACAGTTCTTCCGAATTGTGCTAGATAATGCACCCACTGAAAAGATTATAATGATTTTAAGCATTTAAAGAAGATTATAAACTTTATGTATTTTGCTTCCTCAAGGAATAAATTTCCATTTGATCCTGCTGTTATATAGGTATGAATGAATATGAATGTATATAATAATTTCGTGAGCTTTTCCCAACAATCAACATTTGTAATTAGAATATAAAGGGCATGTTTGTCCGTCGGAATAAATAACTCAACACCAAAACAGCGCTCCTTGTGTATGGCATTTAACCACAGCACGAGACTTCCGCTGTATACATTGAAAAGACAAAACAATTCTCTTTTATTACCAATAAGTTTTAAATGAATATTCACCACATATTTTTTTTTACTTTCTTTTAATACCGATGTATTTAATGTTTCATTTTTTTATTAACATATGGAAGTACTGTAAATGCATTTAAATAAATAAAATTTGGATTATAAAACTCTTTTAAACGAAGGGCGTTTTAAATAATCGATCAACATGCAGCAATTGATATACAATGGATTGAAGTTTATTGTACGGTTAATGCGAACTGTTTACGTACAATTCTCCCTTCCCATGTATAATACATGATCAATGCGCAAATATCCGGTCGGTCATAATTGTGATCAAGTTCATTTGTTATTAATATATAAACTGGGTTTGGATTTGAAAACTAAAACAACATACCACATGCCACCGGTCAAGCAAATGAAAGGACATACAGGAACCATTGTACAACCCAAGAATTAGTGATACTAATATCGAATATTTAAATTTGCCTAGACCTCAGCCCACATTTAACGAAACATTATAATCCCTCGCTACCACAATGTACAGGCTGCAGGGATCTTTCTGCCTGCCGTTAATCTTCCAGGAGATTGCCAAAGTCGGAGGCCGAGTATGTGTATTGGCAACTAGCGCCAACTGGTCCAGCTGTAAAGAAACCATAGGTGTAGAGCCGTATCAGTCGTTTTTCTCCAATAAAGCATTGAAGCATCAAACGATAACTAGATACACTCCCTAAACTTACTTTATCCTATAACCTGAGGCCAGCTGTTCGAAGCGCTCTAAATTTAATCCTCTATTAGATGACGTCACGTCATGTTGAGTGTCTATTTATAACTCTGTATTAGAAATTTAATCTGGTGTTAATGAACAATTGTCTTTTGAGCAACTGGCCATATAACGCTATATCCGATACCGAGCTTGACGTCACGATCTGACCCCTTACTCTGACTCTTTTACTAGAAATGACGAATCACAGCCATCAAGGCTTCCATCGAAACGGTAAATTGATGCAGGTGTATTTTATAACTGCTCAGCGTGCTTCCTAAAGCAATGTACCTTGCTACCCGTTTGAGAGATTTTTTGATCGAATGTTATGCCTTGACTAGATTATATAGATACGAAACCATTTTCAAATTCAACTCACATCTTGCTTTTGGACAAATGATATTTTATAATGGCAACTAATGGAAACGTCACCAGTAGTTGGTTCAAACATGTAGAGCCCAATACACAAATGTGTATACAAATGTGTTTTAATTTTAAATATTAATTTTACACCATTAGACAAACATACTTATTTCTGTTACGACTAGCTCGGAAAAAAGTCTAGAGAAATGTGACGACCCCTTACGACAGGTCAGGCCTTACGGATTCCAATTTCCAAGAAAGTTTATCATGCTGAAGTGCCGATATTTTTGCTTCTGAGTTCTGACTTCCACCTACAATGAATGTTGAGCGCGCGAAACTTCCGAGATATTTATTTCCGAGTTCCAACTTTTTGGTTTTCGTCGCGAAACATCAAAACAACACGGGTTGAACGAGTCGGGCTACTTGAAAAGTACGTTTTTTGCAATGATCAAACGGTAATCGATTAGTGTATTAAATTATGCATGCTGTACCTATATATGCACACAGATGTCGTTCAAGGCTGGTATAAGAAACTAGGTTGATAGGTATCTGTATAGTTTGAGTAGGAGAATATTAACCTATATCAGCATTGGACCACGCCCGTGCGCACATATATATGTATGTATTAAGCTACCGGATACGTAACTGGAGATTAAGGTATATTGAGAGACTTTTCTCTGTGAGTTATTTAGAATATCAGATAATTCGTCGATTTGAATTAATCTACACCCCTGTGCCAGGGGGATTACTTTTGAGAAATATAAAAGTATGGCTTGCTAATTGAAAATACTGATCGATTACCATTTGGTTATCTCCAAAAAACGTAACTTTCTAGTACCTTAGCATATTAAACACATGTTATCTTGTTCAATGTTGTTTGACATGACGAAAAAAAAAATAATAAAAATTAAAGTTGAAACTCGGAAATAACATTTTTGGAAGTTTGACTGGCTCAACTTTCTTTGCAAGTGGAAGGTGGTAGACCCGATCCGTCTCTAGTAACCCCTGGATATTGTGTTAGCTGGAATATGTAACACTGTATATTTATTTACAAACGAAAATTGCGACCATAAAACGTTAATTTGGCATCGATGTTAAAGTACAACGGATCTCTACTAACGTAGATGTTAAAGTACAATTGGTCTCAACACTAGCAATAGAGTTTGTATCTATTGTGGTGCAAATTCCGCCACTCTGAGTACCACCAAGTTAATTTATGCTTAAACGTGTGCGAAACAATTTGCATTCATTGCTTGTTTGTTTGAAAACACAAAATCGCACTACTTTAATAAAGTGTGTTGTGTGATAATTCATCAAATTGTTTCCTGTACAACAACAACAACAACCTACAACAACAACAACCTACTTACGTGTACACCTGGTATGTGCAGATGCACTCGATCGGCAATTACATCAGATACTCCCGGCTAAAATAATCCCTATATCCCTTGAAAGATTACCATTAAATATAATTAAATATGGCATCGACTTATCGCTTTTTCGTTTTATAAATTAACCCGAGGGTTCCTACAGATCCTACGACCATTGGCAGCTGACATTTTGGGAGTGGCCAACCCTGTCCATGATGTCACGAGACTAACACTCTTGTGTGTTACGGGTTAAAACCATGTGTGAACCAATGACGTATATAGGTCATTGGTGTCAACTGTCAAAGGTTTAAACAGTCTACTCTACAGGTCTTGTGACGTAGGCATCTATTTTGAAAAGAAAGATATTTGATTGGTCAATATTTGTGAAGCTCTTCTGTTTAATGTTTTAAATATCTAGACGATTGATTAAGATCCAATTATAAAATTGATATTGCTCGATTTGAAAATATGCATCTTATTTGCAGCTCGGGGTATCGCTTTAAGCATGTAAATAGTTTGATATAATAGCGAATAGATTAGATGAGACTAGATTTATTTCAGAACTCAAACGGAAGGATTAATTCAGCCAATGGTTTTAGAAGTGTTTAGTTTTTATTGTGCTTGGGTTACTGGTCCAAATGTTTATTGAAAACAGTAGGCCTATCAAATACGATAAGAACGAATGTTAATTCCACAGAACAATTATTTTATTTTTCTACATACGTGTGGCCCCGTGATGGAGCGGGTGGGTCATGGCCCTGCAGAATACTACGTCGGCTTCCTCGGTCGATCGTAAGAGGCGAGAAAAGAGGTTGCTTTCTGTTGCCCTGGTGTTCACAGAACTAAACTGTAACGGAAAGCAGATTTGTTTGTGATGTTCTGTATTTTTGTCCGTCGTCATATAAGTGAAATACCCTTGAGTACGACGTTAAACACCAATCAAACAAACAAACAAACAAACATACGAGTGAATGATTTTGGGCTCCTGTTAGCGGACTATTTTTTGAAAAAGCATGACATTTGGGAACATTCATTGTACAAGCAAGTTACCTCTTCACTTTCATCTGTTATTCTTACAGTTTGTGTATGAAATGGCAGAGCTTTATTCAGTGATAAAGTTTGACACAAATGTCGACTTTAAGGCTGCTTACATTGGCTTTGGTCAGTTAAATTATGTGTGGCTTTCCTCAACGTGACGCAGTGAACTAGTTATTCTAGAGCCTAAAGAATTCACTAGAATGTTTTTAAACCTTTTACCTTATACGTATAAAGATAACTGGACATTAAAAATGTATAAGAAAAGCCGCCTGCGGCCGTGGCTCGGCAGTGGTTATCATGTGTCGATCATCAGGTACACGAGAGATTCAAACGATGTGGCTCCGGCAACCGCCGGGTGGGTTTTAAAAGGTTTGCTCTCGGTTTACCACAGTAATTGTACAAGGAACAGTGCAGAGTGAACAATCCGTCGTCATCTACGTGAAATACTCCTGAGTGGTCTGCGACGTTAAACCTCAATAAAAAAAAATATATAAAAAAACACAACAAAAAACAGGCAAACAAACAAACAAACAAACCAAGAAAATGCTTTTTAAGCTACCTAGGAATGTCCTGTCTCATCGTAAGATACAATGGACTAGTTAAGCTATAGAGCAAGGGTTCCCTGCTCTGGTTTTAAATCGATTATTTATGATAAGAGGATTATTGAATTTGTTAAATTTCGTACAAATACTTAATAATTCATATACGTTGCTGTTGTGATTCCAACAATGATCAGGGTCCTTCATCCACGACGGTGACAAGTCATGGCTATAATGTCCAGCGGGGGGTTCTTTGGGTTGCTTTTAAAGCTTTTATTTTCTGTTAAAGAGGCTTACCGCACATTTGTCGACGAATCGGCTTTCTCGAGTATATTCTGCCTAGTAGTGACATTTTAGAATCGATTCGGTCGAAATGTCAAATAAAAGGTCTTCAAAGTCCAAGACTGTTTATCGGAAAAAATAAAAGCCGTTTTCTTAAAGATGGTGAATTGGCTTATTCTGGATAAGTTTCATTTCCACAAATTAGTTTTATAGTTGTTGACGATCACTTAAGGTCTGTATTCATAAAAGATATAGTATTATCTCAACTAAATTTATAATGATTCCTGATTTTCTGTTAGCTCTCTATTAAACCAAGGTGACAGTGTGTTCCGGGGTGTTACAGCTGTCGTTATTTCGCCATTGAGGGACATTATTTTCCCCTAAACGGCAACAGTTCACAAGTATTGGCTGAATTATTATTTTCTATAAGTCACAAATAATTCAAACATGGACATAAGCAATTGAGCGCTGCAGAAGTTTAATTACATGTATTTTCCCACACATGATGATTATTAAAATTGACATAGCTTCCTCGTGCACGTCTTTGCTGATGTACATGTCATATTTCACGCAAGTCTAGTTCACTTCTACTTAGCATCCGGTGACCGCGTTAAATATCCACATGCATAAATAAAAAAAATTATTTTCATGCATCTGACGAAACATGTCTGCATCAATTGAAATGTTTTTTTTTTTTGTTTATTAAAAAAATCGATTTAAAATGGTGAAAAATGTAAAGCGCTTGATTGGTCAGGAGCTTGATGACGTATGCGTTTGGGGACAGTGATGAGGTCATTGTACAAACCCCATACGGCTACGGCACAACTCTTGGCGGGGAATCTTAATTGCTGTCATATCTATTAATTGAAACATAATTGTTTGTTATAACTTAACACAATTAGCTTTATTCATTACCACAAATGAGAACACACGCCAAAAACTTAACATGTGTTCCCTGTTGTCGCTGTGGTTTAGACAACGATCCTTTAAAGCCGTATTTTATGTTGCTTCTGGATGTAGCTATAAGACTGGAAGGGGAAATCGGCATATTTGCACTTTTCCTTTGAATCTAGATATAGAAAGAGAATGGTCTGTTACCGGAAGAGGAACGAATTCCATAAAAAATATCGCAATTGATTAAAACCGGAAGCGGGCTTACCTTCATGCCTTACGTACAGGCCGATTGGTCATAAGCCTAGTACCTAGTACATTCTACGTAGTGATATCCGCTTATTCAGCGTAAATTGTGCGTTCGTAGCAAGACAAATTACAACTGTATAAATACACCGGGACTATGATTTAACATCATTCACTTGTACATCAATCCAATTGCCTTTTTAAAGATACCAGCCACCCAAACAAATTATAGATACTAACATCTTTAATCATTTTTAAATTAATAAAACTCTTCGATTTGTGTTGACCTACATCATCAATTTTTAAATGTGTATGCACCTTCGTTTTTTTGTAAACGGAGAGCACCTTCGTCATTTCCTGGTAAGACAGTAATGGTGCCAGTTTATCCCAAAGTTCCAGGTCTTCGTTACAAAATGAAAATATCGCAGACCACATTAAGTGACTTGCTGGCCCTGCTATTTCTCTCAATCGGACAATATTTTGGAACTAATCTTAGAAATTTTCGAGCTTGAATGGCATTTACTTCAGATTTTAATTTGAAATAGAACCTATGGCTTCTAGTTATACGCAGTAACTTTTGGGAAACGTACACCTTTTTTAACGAAAATTGCCAAAATATGTACTTCAATGTCTTTCTCTTGATTGGAACACGTTATTATGTATTCGTAACATTTATATCAAATTGAGCACGCGATCTATACACATAACTGTACCTTATATTGTGAAGAGGTGTCAGAGACGTTGGGTTCGCCATATCCAATTACGGGAGTTATCAGTTAAGAAACGTATATATCTCTCCGTCTTCCTGTCTATTTATTTCTCAGACAGGTTATTCACCTAATGAGCGCTATAAGCTTTCCTTGTGAAGTCTGGTTATTCTTACATACGTGGACTATTTTTGGATTCAGCTATCTACATAGAAAACACCGATGTGTATATCATATCAATACAAATTGGAGAAAGATAAATGGTATGTCACTCCCCCACCCTCCCCCGCCGTCCCCTCCACCCCAAAAGATTTTCACCATTTAGCAGGATTACCTTCAGGTTTAAAAGTGAGATTTCAAAGGGTGAGAAACCCCTTTTTTTTATTAAGGCGTTTTATATGAAGCGGGTCGCTCCACAAAGCAACACTAGGGCTACGTCATTTGTCGTCACTTGTTGAATATTGTCTTTCTATTCCACGTCCCCTTTTAGAATACCGTTTATACAGCCTTGCTGGGGTTGAAATTGTTATAGAAAATTTAATAAATCAGCTCTGATTTGGGAATGTATTAAAAATATAAATAATAAAAATATTATTACACAGTGCAGTTCGAAAATCATAAGATTGCTCTCGTGAATGGTTGAAAGGATAACCCTTTGCGTCTGGCGAGTCACTCCGCTCATCTAATGTTAACGTTTGAAGAAACCGTTCACCATTTACTCAAGCAACATATATGGTATTCAAAATTCACTGTTTAATATGCCCTGTATACCGTATATGATCTACATCACAAAATAATAACTGTGCGCAATTCCTTTTAAATTGAGAGTGTAGCTAGCTCCTAAGTATCAAATATCAGTAATAAAATATCATTATACAAATAGATTCTTTATTGTATTTCATAAACGAATATTCATTCATCGTGGAGTTGTTTTTCAACGTCTAGTTAAGCGACTGCGACTGCAAATATGACGAAAACAACTGTAGTCTGAAACGCCATAAGTGACATGACCAAATATTCCATTTCTGATGTGCCCCGTGAGGGAGTGGGTGGGCCTAGGCTGCAGAATACTCCCTCGGCTTCCTCGGTCGATCGTAAGAGGCGAGAAAAGAGGTTGCTTTCTGTTGCCCTGGTGT
>JARFOD010087895.1:0-18319 GCA_031763545.1 Mopalia muscosa | reverse complement strand
GGGTGGGCCATGGCCCTGCAGAATACTCCCTCGGCTTCCTCGGTTGATCGTAAGAGGCGAGAAAAGAGGTTGCTTTCCGTTGCCCTGGTGTTCGCAGAGCAAAAGGGTAACGGGAAGCAGATTTGTTTGTGATGTTCTGTATTTGTGTCCGTCGCCATATAAGTGAAATGCCCTTGAGTGCGACGTTAAACTCCAATCAAACAAACAAACAAACATATGGATGTGTGTCAGTAACGAGAATACCCTTGATCCCTATCTTACTTTAACAGACCTTGGACAACGGGTAATCTCAAGGATTTGTTGACCCAGTGTGCTGGTGTCAATCAGGTGACTATACGGTTGGTTCGGAAAAAGACGAATTTGGTGAACTTATTGAGTATTACTGGAGAAAAACCAAACAGGGTTTAGTTTGTTTCTACGGATCTTCAGTGGATGGCGCTGTAAGAGACTCCCATCTGCTCTGAGTTACAATACATGTAACATGTAAACAACAATGGAAGAACCAAATTGTCTGAATATTTCGTCTTTATATCCTCATCGATTATGTTGATTGTTTTAATATCACAGCGTTAAACAGTGGTAACAACGGTACGATTATTCGTGTAATATTTTTGATTATCATTTTGTGATGTAATTATGTGTGTTTGTTTGACTAATAGTCTGGCTTCTTTTATAATTCCTTGATATTTTTATACATCGACGATGGCAAAATAAAGCCGAAATATGCAGTGGAAATGAGTATTTCAGATGTTACCACTTGCGTTCAATGTTAAAATTATCAGTAGAACTAATATATACCATGTACATGCTTTTGTTTTTCATGATGTATAAGTTAAACACCAATGAAATATAATGGAACTCTTTTTGGGGCATTCCGTGATAATCACCATGGTATTGCGTATATGATGAAGATAGGGATTTTCAGAAACATAATCTTTTTTTACAATTACGTATTAACTAATTTTCGTCGCTCTTTAATATGTGAGTTTATTTAAATTCACTCCATACTGGAATAATTAAGGTTGAATATTATTTGACCATTTGCACGGTTTACTAAAGCACAAGTTTAAACACATTTCAGCTTCTACCAGTTAAACGCTCCAAATCAATCCATTCCCTATAATGCTTTGGTAAGAGCTAGTACAGCCAAAATACATCATTAAAATATGTTGAGTCTGTACACGTTACACAAATTCTTTTAAAGTAGGCTTAGTCTTGGGGAAAGATAATCAGTTAATGTAATTTTCTTGACTCGCCACGTGGGAAAATTTGACACCGGAAATAAGTTACAGAATCCAGCCCGATGGAATTCTTGTCTAACTCTAATCATATTATGGAAGAACAGTCCGGACAAAAGAAAAGGGTAACATCGCTTGGGGGCGACTTCGTGACAACAGAACAGTCATTATGTGTACGCACGTGGCTCGCAAACAAACTAGAACGGCAAACAAAATTCATGTAACCGGTTTCGTCAGACTGTTTTCTCGCTCTAATCCACGGAGTTTTCTTGACGAGTTGTCCGTGCTGTTGCCTCGGGGATCTGGTTGTTTGGGTGGGCCATTGAATACTCTCATTTTACTTCCTTTGACCTAGAACAATATCTGGCCATCGCTCAAAGATAAACCAAAGACAAAAATGAGCAGCCATAGTATCGATTGTTGACAGATTATGCGGAATATGCAATACGCCAAAGTTTCCCTCCAAGTTTCTCGGCCTGATCCCCCCTCAGAGGCAAATTTTTGTTCACCCATGACAGACTTACAGACTAAAGGTATCCTTGATACTACCTCCGCCCAGCCTAGCATCAGTGACTGCTTGATTCCCGCTGGACTATTACTAAACCTGCAGTTCTAGATTTTATTCGTCCCCCAGGATTCTATTACTGCTGCTGAACTTTATTAGTACTGGAATGTAGGACTTCGGCTTTAATTACAGTAAGCAACCGTACGCAACAGTAAGCAAACTTACACCAGGCCTACGTAAACGTACGCAACCCTATGCTTGTTATACGCAATCGTACGGGTAAGTACGTCAATTACATACGCAGTAGGTACGTGGTGGCTATGCACAGAGTACGTAACCATACTCCATCGTACGCCAGCCTATATATACATAACCTATACACATGCACTACGCCAAAGACAAATTTATTCCATGAATACGCAGCCTTATTTTGGCGTGGTCGGTACGTCACACTACGCAACTATGCAGATCCGGTGTGAACGGGGCTTTAGCCAGCACTGAGCTAGATTGGTGTGCAATGCACTGAAGCGACTTCTGCTGAACAGTCGACATTTGACTCCTTTAATGCCCGGCACCAAATATAAAAAAATGTGGATCGGCAAATGAACGAAAAACAACCCCCACACACGAAAAAACAAAAACAAAAAAAGAAGGAGGGCTTATTAGAAATGTTAATTTAATTTTAAAATAGGTGCCGATGACGAGGAAAGGAAATGTCGTAACACTAGCACTCTAAAGGCGGGGAGAGTCAATCGTGAATACTAGTGTGAGAAAAAGAGGAGGTTTCGAGTAGATCAGATAATCTATACGTCTCTCAATCTCTAACTCATTAATCCGGAAGACACTCTCAACAATTCTTTAACGGTTCCGCCATCTTGTATTTAACAAAGCCGCGTGACGTGGCGAACATTATTACTATCTAGCCTACTGTTGAATGCCGACACACCCTTTTAAGGAGTTAATCCCTCTTTGAAGGTTTAAAGGCGTTAAACAATAATGTTTCACAGTTAAACATTTCTCTCTTGTCAAATGAACCGTAATAATGGTGATTGCTTATCCGCCTAAATTGCCCTGTGGTAATACCCGTTATACAATCTGATACCAAAACATGCCACCTCGTTCCCACGACTTGCCACATTTTACTGGACTAGGCTTACCTACTAACTTACATTGCGTTGTGTGCTAAGCTCATCCGGATTAATGCGACGTGTTACCATTTTTTTCAGTTCAACGAACAAGTTGCGTCATTCGAATCATTTCGGGTTTTTTATACGCTTTATTTAATCCTATAATATCATCATAACATTTAACTTACCTAATAATTCAGATTTAAATTAATTTTGAACTGACGTATATTCATTACATGTTGCTTATTTACTTTTCCCAATCATACCGGTATGTACTGAGAAGCTTTGCTCCCATTTGGTATAAACTGTTTTCACCATCGCTTGTTAAACTATCTAAAGAAAACTTGATGTATGTATAGAAGAATGTTTATCTGTGACATATCACAGCCTTATAGTCTTAGAGCTAATGCTGATATACACGAGAAAAGAATGAAGCTATGTATACGGGTAAATATGATATTTACTGTTAAAAAATATATTGTTTAAAACATATTGTTCAAATATATATTTGTGTTCCTTGGGGATTGTGTATGACAAGATACGAGTCATGCATAATATTCCATTCACGTGCATGGCTTATGCATTTAAACTACCGGTACCGATGTAGGGTAAGCAGTATTTTTGTTTTACATGGCGTCAGATCATTCTGCGAACTGTTACATTTAAATGTGCATGCTTACAGTAAAAATGTTGCATTTGAGTAACAGTCAGGTGTAGTAATCTGATTGTAGTACATTCTGATATCCTCAATAATTCCTGTCAAATGAAGCGTTGGCAGTATTTTCGTTATTTGAGATAACACTAAGAAAGTGTTATCTCAAATAACGAAAATACTTGAGTTTGAACAAATTCTAGTTAAGAAAAAAAAAACCTAGAATCTGTTCAAACTAAAAGAGTGTTATCCAAATTAACTAAAATATTGTTAATCTTCAATTTTTAAAAAGATACAAAAACTATATAAATGCTACATTGCATAAATGCACAATTATATGTAACTATTATACATGTATATTACAAAAGTAGTGTAATTCATATCACAGGGAACTTCATGTTTACTGGACGTCCCGAAACTGTCTTTTGTCCTCATCTGGAGTCCTGTATATGGGTCAAGAGTTCGTAATAAAAATAACACTTCTTAGGGTACTTGTATAATAACTCTTGTATTGTCAATATTGTCAGTAGCCACGCATCACCCGTAATCTTCCAGTGTTTGCAAATTCAAATAATCCAGCTGAACCGAAGCAGTTAATTTACGATGGAACGTTTCAATGTTAAATGTTTTAGAATGAAGAAAGAGTGGCGGTATACACGAATTACGAGGGCTACGTTTATACGTGGTATATAAACTTAAGCCGTGCAAAAATAAATGCAACAACAGTTATATACTTCGTAAACGTTAACTGATAATGACCCATCCAGGTGCACTATTGGCTTGATTATCATTAATTCTATGCAAAACACCACGTGACGTTAAAGATAACACTTTGACTGACTGTCGTTAAATGACAAGTAACGCGAGAAAATATGAGAAAAACCAATCGTACACCTAACTCGATCGACCCCGGATTTCCACCCAAGTAAAGGGGACACAATATTAGATATATGTTTATCTCGGTGGAGTGAAGATTATTTTTTTCTTTCCATATATTCAAAATATATATGGATGGCATCGTCTGTTAATTCTATAAACACTGCCTTGGTTATCGTTAATATTCAGCCAGAAATCCACCGAAACTAATTGAAGTGAGTTTTTCCTGGTTACCGCAGCGGATAACGCACATGAAAATACGATCGGACAGATTTATTCCTTTCATTTTATTTATCAGGAAAATGTAACCAACAAGTAAACTGTAGAGTAACTGAGAATCGGGACAGAAAGACATAGAACAAAATGTAAGAATTATCTGATCTCAATGTAAGCCTCATATCCCAATAAATAAGCAGAGAATACGGGTCGTTTGTATTTGTATGTTCAAAATACCAAGTCACCCCAGTTACGCGATCTATAAAATGGTTATTCTGTCAACCTGACTGGGAAAGATTGTTTGTTTGTTTGTTTGTTTGTTTAATTGGTGTTTAACGTCGTACTCAAGGGTATTTCACTTATATGACGACGGGCACAAATACGGAACATCACAAACAAATCTGCTTCCCGTTACCCTTTAGCTCTGCGAACACCAGGGCAACAGAAAGCAACCTCTTTTCTCGCCTCTTACGATCGACCGAGGAAGCCAAGGGAGTATTCTGCAGGGCCATGGCACACCCGCTTCCTCACGGAGCGGCTGGGAAAGAACCGCCAGAGGAGGTGGTTATATCCAATAATTCTGTGTGATACGTTCTTGCTACATAAGAATAATTACTCTGTGGAGTTTATGATGTTAAACTATATATACAACATTTATTGTACTAAGAGAGAAACAGTAGATGACAATACCATCCGTCAACATTAGTCCACATGCAAATACTATAGGGATATTAACAACACAGCGTCTTCAAAGAAAACATTTCACCATAAATTTGTCTTCCAAATAGCCCATCGACAGGTTTATTGCTTCAAATAGCTGGAACACAACTCTAGTGATTTGGAGCATGTCTTGTTTTGTTAGTGGGGAAGCTATAAAGGTTTGTCTTCAAGCTGACCCGCTGAACTGTGCAACTTCATATCCCTATCGTGTTCAGCGTGTCAGAAGAGAGAAAATGCAAAATAAGCTTTCGCAAATATGTGTTAAATTTTAAATGTCCTGTGCTCAACCTTGTTGTCGCCGGATGATCCATTTTCCGGCCGAGTTCCGTCTTTGACAATGGTAATTGGTTATTCAGCCGCTTAATTTCTTTAAATGACATAAATTAGTTGGTTCGTATACTTGATTTCACATACAGAAGTTTGAATAGTGAATTGTCAATTTAAGAGGTAATAAACTCTATACAAAGTACTTTCTATTTCCTTGAAAGCCAAAAGAACTGCGTGAAGCAATGATGTGCCATGCTACAATAAATAACCTTTCTATGCGTAGCGTCTTTCTATCCAATGATATATTCTGTTCCTTATTTTGGATCAAATCCTACAGTTATAAGAACTGAAACCATTTGGACAGAATTGAATCTGAGACTCATGTTGAGTTAGACATGATCGGCTGATTGGAGGACTGAACACGCATTACTTATCTTTGTATCCTGGGTGTTAGGAATACATTAATTCAGTTACCGATCGGTCATTTCACGTATACCGGAGTTAAGGATAGAACTCAGCCGGGTAATTTGGTGGTTTCAAATCCATTATTAGTGATTACATTCAGGTCATTAAACACGGTCATTACTGATCGCTCATCAGCTTTATTTAACATACATTTACATTGGTGTTTTGCAATGTTAGGTTAATGATCGTGTTAACTATACATCATTAAAGATTGGGCAACGGTCAATGCTGGGTTCAATGGTGACGTGTGGTTTTGGTCGGATAGGTCTTATTAACATATGCATTGTGGCCAGCAAGAACTGCATATGTGTCGACCAGTTTACTGCTCTGATGTCGGCAACTCAAAGCACAAAAAGAAACCCAAGCGTTCATTTGTGTCAGGTACCTCCAATGGGGCAGATATTTGTTTTCTTTAGCTAAAATCCGCTAATTTCTCAAGACATCACTAGGTTTTTAATCAATAATTTTGTTTAACTATAGCCGTTCTACATTTCAGCTTCTATCCCTATCAGTATAATTAAGTCATCAAAGATTCAACCGTTAAATTAAGTTTATCTAGGCTTCCATTACAAAACAGGAAGACGAATTGTACATGATTATTTACCTGTTGCATTGAGACAAGTCGTCCCGGCTCGTGTATCCGCACACCTTTACTCCATATTTCGAGTCATTGACTCATGCATGGGAGTTGATTAACTGTCTACTTTGCAATTATATTTTTTGCTCTTAGATTTCTCAGGGGCTTTTGTTTAGTTTTTAACCGTAATTATCAATATATAATGATGCGTTTCTTTCGGTTATAAGACATACAAGACGCTTTGTACAAAGCTTTCAGACGGTTAAGATGTGTTATTTGAGTAACTCGAAAAAAGCAATGACGACTTATGTGTAGTAATGTTATAGAGGTGTGAGCAGTTTACGTACGTTCAGTTTCACGTTCACAATATGCCTCCAATATTTGGCAACATATTGTCAAAGAACGTAGGAGGTGAAGCATTTTAATCTGCAGCCGGTTATCGAAGCCTTCGTACCAATAACAATTATACTTGACCAGGGGCAATGGTTGAAAAAGTCTCAAACTGGCGCAGGAATAAAGTCAGAGAACTGGGCAGTAGACCTATATTAAAAAGTATTGAAAAATATCAATGAAAAATGGCTCCATTTGAATCAATTTTTTATTGCTTAGATTACATGTTAGGTATTCACAACAAGGTTAAGTAACTCGAAGTTCTCATTACAAACAGTTTAATTGGAGCTTATAATCTGGTTTCCTCATGATCATGTATACAAACCGCAAAATTTTAATGGCATATTTCTGGCACTTCATTTTTAAACAGATACTACATTTTCCAAGGCGTATTTCTAGAAAAAACATTCATGTTAGAAACTTGTCCCAATGTAAAGAACACACTGTGATCTTGTAAATGTTGCCTCAATTTTTAGGGGTTCGTCCTTGATTTTGTTTTAAATGTTTTTTTTTTTAATGTTGTATTTTACATTTTTATAAGACTTTCCAAGGTGGGACAGCACAAAAGTATCCAATGGTAAAGTTCTGATGAAATCAGGCACCATTTGCTAGTTCAAGGACTATTCTACTCAGGTCATCTAATTTATTGAGCCTTGTCTTTATTGCACTTTGGTAAAAAAAACAAAACATGAAAAATGCGGCCGTGTATATTTTTCTGTCGACATTTACTCATTTGCAACATTTTTAGAAATAATGGTTGGATTTTCACCACATTCACATATTTAAGCTCTTTTATCCAAGAGACTAGATACAACGACCAAAGGGTCCAGCAACACCCGTAAACCATTTGAAATACAATCGGTACAGCATGGAGTCAGCGTAAAGTAACTGTAAGGTTTTTAGGTTACTATATCAGGTGCATGATCATTATCGGAACAGTGCAGATTTTCTTTATCTGCAAATGGAAAATGTATTGCTTTATATGGAATATTGACAATTTCACAAGTATATAATAAACAGAGGAAGAATAGTTTGTTTAATATCAACTTTGTTAGATATAATCAACAACATTGTTTCTTGTAGATTAACAGTTCGACGTAACCCAAGTAATTGATTTGAAATCTAGTTGGAAAGTTGCAGAACAATTACTGATATTGTCATCTATGAAATATTGAGTGGTGTGGATTTCACAACTTTTTTTAGAATATTGTTTTTTTCTGTCGCCGACACTGGCTTCGGGTTCAAATAATCAATCCCTCACACCATTTTAGACTTGATTTATGCATGTCGACCAATTACTGGATCTTCGGAGTTATTGTGAACACGTGCAACAAGTTAGTATAATACAGCTGGGAAGAAAAGTGCACCCTGTCTAAAACTATTTAACAGACATCACACGCCTCGACGCACGCTTTCTTGTACGCTTTCACTGCAAGGCATTGTCGTAGAAAACTTCGAAGGAGAAGCAAACATGCCTGTTGTAACGGCCGTGTCGTCTTTTATGCTTCTTTCAATGCTATTATCGAGTGCTTCTTTATGTGTTGTTTTCATAGTTGGTCAGTACTAATACGCACAGGGAAGGTGTTAAATTCAGCACATTTAGTATAGGTGGCTGAAAGGCGATGGTCGTCCAATAGATAGTTTCGTGTGACAGTCATCTCCTTTTGCATGTCCCGCTTAAGGTGGTAATCCAAATTAACGACGACAGCTGACTGAAATAGACGTATTGTCCTGCAACAACTTTTCCAAATTTTCCCACACGCGTTTAATCCCTTCCTTTTTAAACATTTTTCAATTCTGATCCCCATTTCTGCCCATTACGCCCAGCATTAAGTCGAATCGTGTACAATTAAAGCATCAAAGAGACACAACGCAAGATTAAATCTCAGCCGAAATAGATAATTTTCATTGCTAAAAACAGAATTAAAGTTGTCCAAGTCTCCCCAATGGAAGCCTTTTTGAAAACATATTTATCAACATACTGGCAATAAAACAACAATTTTAAATGGCATGAATATTCTAAGGTGATGATTACCTAAATTTTCACAAAACAGTGTCATGCAGTTAAAAATTGAAAAACTTTGATGCTTGAATGCCATCAGTTTTCTCTAATGAGCTACAAAGGGGATCCCCCGCGGAACGCCAAGTGTTGTGAGTGATCGTTTAAACTATTTAAGATGGCAGTATTTATGGTATTCAAATTTTATCCTGTTATATTCTGGTTCTTTATAATCTCAAATTTTATATAGTATGTTTCTTTGCGATATCAATAAGAGACATCGTGAATTTTAAATTTCAATACAAAAAAATTCCACATAGACATTGTTGCAGGAAACTGTAGCCTATCAAAATCAAGGTAGAAGATCCAAAAATGATCGTCGTGGTATTTACTGAAACTTCAGCTGAAGCAATTTCCAGGCTTTGACAAAATTGATCGGGCTAGCATATACTATTTAATCAAGAGGAAAAAAAAAAACAATGTGTTATAAATAATGTTGACAAAAAAGATCTATTACATTCGTATGTTCGTTTGTTTGGGAAAAGTGCTTTTCCAAGATTGTAACAAACAATTCCAAACCTTTAGTCTTAAGGAGTTACACGGTGTGACTCCGACTATGGGGGGTGGGAAAAATTTTAATCAGGTTTCATCCTGGTTTTATCTAAGGTAAAATAAGATGTTTGTCATTCATAGTAATATAAACAAAACCCCAACGAGTGAGACGTTAAATCATAGTAAAAATAAACGTGAAAAACAAAAGCAAAAAAAAAAAACCCAAACAAAAAACAAGAAAAAAAAAACAAAAAAAGAAACAAACGTATATAAGAAAATGCATAACAGTTAAAACGATAAGATTTGAATTCACAAAATATCTCGTTGTATGATCTACATACCGATAGCTTATTATAATTCTAAATATATTGTTGTTAAATAAAACCAAATGCGTCAGTAAATCTTGTCTAAATGTGTTAACCTACAACTATTAACACGATTGTTGTTTTTTTGTTTGATTGGGGTTTAGGGTAATTCACTTATATGACGACGGATTCTCATACAGGGAGAAAGTGAACGAAAATCGCTTATCCTAATTTGTGTTGAAAGCACGTATTACATAAATCAACATATAGACCTATACATCAAAATTCACCTAAATTAGCTCAAATAAAAAATGGATTTCAATACAATCACAAAAAAGACAAATCGGAACAAATATTAGTAACAAAATTTAATTTTAAAGGATTGCAAATTATTTTTCCATTCATGCCTTTGACTTTAAATACTATTAAATTTGACAATAATAGGATAATAATACCATAAAAAAAATACAATCAAATATTAAATTACCGCAAATTATCTTTAATATGCTACTGTCGGGTTAAATAATATTGTTACTTTAACTCATACAACAACAGCCCACAATATTACAATAATGTTATAAAGTTAAGCCAGAGAACAAATCACTTGTTACTTTACAGCTGGTCGTCTGTATGGCTTAAGGGAATTGGCGTATATTCTAAGGATTTGCTGATTTCTTGAGTGTCAATTATAGACATTGACAATCTGATCTTATACAAATAAAAGAGAATTTCGACAAATCTTTCACCTCAGTAGTTATATTGTGTACGTTGCGTAGTGCTGGCATGAAATAAACCCGGATCGATTATAGACGCCTGCAAACCTTTAGAACTTAAGTCTTTGGATTGAGTTCTGTCTCCTCATTCGCGGAGTGTTTCAAGAGCTATAGCCGATATGTATCTTTCTGTTAAAAGATAAAACTTCGAGGCGGATGGTCCTGACGTTCTCACAGCCCATTTATTTGTTGCATCGTTCGACTAATAAAGTTTGACAATTGTGTTATTTTGTCCAGTACTACCCACTCTGTTTTTTATTATTTGATTGAATATTAAAAAGGATTTCGTCTTCATCCGTTAAGTGAACACGAACCATTTAATTGACATTGCATCAACACATTCGATGAAAAATGGCAAATCTAAACAGGAGAAGGACATTTTGGTGGAGATTGGTAAATTGTGTTGACACTTTGAAAGTAATTACAGCAACGTATGTCTTTCCTTATTTGTCCCTCGCAGAGTTTTATTTTGCACTCTTTAATGTCTCAACCGCTGGAAATATATTCTACCATGTTCGTAATTATATATCTTCGGAGTTGTCTCGATCTTCAATGGAAGTTGAAGATTCAGAACAAAAACACGCCTCGTGGTTGAAAGAAAAAGAGACTAGTGCAGCTTTGATTCTCTCGGATGTTCAGTTGGCAACTCGAGCTGCTTAATTAGCTCAAATTCACATTTCAAGTGGACCAGTTTACTAATTTTATTTGCATTTTACACAAATAACACTATTGTTAAATCGGCTAACAGGCAGTATTGAAGAGGGTTCGTCTTACAGTGTTTGTTTCCTTGTTGAGTTCTCGAATAGCAACACGTGCAGAGCTTCTTAAACACGTGCGAGGTGTCTCTATCATAACACAGGTGTCACATCGGTTCTAATGAACTAACGGACAACTCCCGCGTTGCTACAGATACTGATACAGTATTGAAAAGTGACAACCGCTGCCATACACTCCACAGTAGGTGCTGTATGCACATACAAAACTATAAGTTTTTATCTGACTGTTCGCATCAAACACAAACAAAGGTTTGTTTGTTTGTTTGATTGGAGTTTAACGTCGTACTAAAGGGTATTTCACTTATATGACGACGTGCCAGCCCAATGGGTGAAAGAAACCACCCTCGTCACCACTGGCAACAAACAAAGACAGGACGGGACAACAACAGGCGCAATACAGACACAAACAGATCAGCTGTTCCCCTTAAGCTTTGAGAGCACCCGGGCAACATAAAGCTCCCTCCAACCGCCCGCCAAAGGCGAAGGGTGCAACCATTTGTCTTCAGAATATCTGGAATAAACGATATTACTGTAAGAAATAGAACAGAGACAAGGCAACCAAAGGGACAACACTTTATACTATTATTAATATGATGGCAAATACTCCTTGTGACATTTACCAATTCTTTCTAGACTGAAATGGAAGCGACTCATTCAGGCGAAAGTGTATACATCATATTGGAATTTACATTATTTTTATTCTATCTCAAAGCGATGCTAAATTACTGACAGTGAGTAGGTTACATAAGGACACTGTTTTCAACTTACACATTCTGTGGATTACCACAAGACTGGGTGTTCAGCTGACTCAGTTTTTAGATTACCAAAAGACTGAATGTTCAGTTGACTCCGATTGTGGTTTACAACATGACTGGGTGTTCTGTGGACTCAGTTTGTAGATCACCACAGGACTGAATGTTCAGCTAACAGTTTGTGAATTACCATCGTACAATGAATGTTCAGCTGGCTCAGTTTTAATTTTTAACTCGTGTTAAGTTACAGCATATTAGCTGGATTACGACTGTTGTAAACCCGAAATCAACACGTTCTAACAACTGTCACAGAATTCATGCTCTCTCAGCCGATCAGTGAATATGTATGTACAGGACAAGAGCAGTTTTTTAATGGTGGACAATCAGAAATGGTTATTTGTTATCCGCTAAGCGCGTATGTAACGTTAGTAAGACAACTGCTTGTCGCCCAGTAATCTGTGCAGTTTATTGTCACTTAAGATTTTGTTATCCTATTAGTTCTTTACAGGAATGGAATGGAATGGAAATTAGTATTGATGGCGCATGCAGTTCTAAGTCATTAGAACTATGCGCGCCACTACTTTGCATAATTTAAGTCAGCAGTTCAATTAACGATAAATAAGTATTTACTTAATGTTTAAGTGATTATACGCGTGTTTATAATATACGCAGCTACTGCTTTAAACACTTTGTCGCTACTTTTATTCGGGTCTAAGATGTTGTCTATATTAGGCATCAATATGCCAACACACAATAAGCGAAAAGAAAATCCCGAAACACATAACACACACTATTATTGCAGCTCTGTAATCTAAAGGCTTATGACACAGACCATCATTTTACACGGTAAGCAAGGACTGATAACCAACATAGGCCTACATCCGAATGAATAATAATTTTAAAAAACGAACAAATCCGTTCTATCTGTACATTTTTCGAGATAACAACGACTCAATGTACATGTATCACAGAACGACTGGATTGGACTCGAAAAAACGGCTCTAGGGGCGCTGTAGTACACCCGTATCCTTACGTCATGTGAAAATGAGAAAAGTAGTCCATGTATTTCAGTGACAAGAAGTTATTTTCCAATCAAGTCAGCGATCACTTGTTTATTTAGTTCAACGATAATTCGATCTAGTAAGCTCTGGATATTTAATATAAATCGGTTACAATAATAGCGCCCTAATATGTACCCTATACGCTGGTTCATATAGCCAAGCTTTTCATGTAAAGAGACTCGGAGTTAGGCTCTAGACTCACACAAAATTCTATTGGTTGATCTGGTCACATGAGCAGACAGATTTGCAAAATAGCAAAGCAAAGTTTAGATGAGAGGATTGTATGTGACCAGATCAACCAATAGAATTTTGTGTGAGTCTGGAGCCTAACTCCGCGGCCCTTTACCCGAAAAGGTTTGCTATACGAACCAGCGTATAGGGTACAGTCAGTATAGGCAACTGTAAGCCGATCGCTGGTTATACGACCGTACCTGGACGCTGACTCATTGATCAGACACAGAACACATAAACACAAACGGTTTCTGTCCGGTCTTTTTGCCATTAGGGCTATCCTCGAATAAAATACCGCCTTGACAGCTGTTAGCATTACATAAAAATGTATATACGAAATGTAAACAAGAAAAAATCGATACCCCCGTATAGCAAGATGCGTTGTGAAAAAACAGGTATTTGATTATATTTTTCATTTCCTTTTTGAGAATCGTGTTGAGGTATGTATTTATTAAATACTCAATCATTAATGTTTGTTTTATGTGTTGGACGCTTTGGTTCTACTTTTTAATGATAAACTGCAGTATGTAGGCTTTGTATAGCCCCACGCTGTTAAACTAAATAAATAAATTTATACGGTGTCCTATGATACGTGTATATATTGTATTAATACATGGCTCGGTTTAGTGACTTTCTATATTATATATATTTCAATATCAATTGTAAATGCATACATACGTTGATTATTCAGATCCGTATGTTTCGGTACAATGCTATTTACATGACTATGATATGTGGATCGCGTTAATTTTGTTTGTATTTTGACTTAAGATTTTTAAATTTTACTTCCGTTGTATCTTTCCTGTGAGTGGAGTACATAAGTTATATCGAAATTTATTCAGGTATAAGTCTTTTCATTTTGACTCGATTATCGATAGGAAAATCAATGTAAACTATCGTATAACTGCCATAATCACTGATGTCCCATTTCTTGATTAAATCTGGTCGCGTCACCATATTTGAAATAGAACAAATCTGAGACCATTGCATTGATGCTTTAATTATGCCAACTTGACGACCCCGACTACATATCATGTGATTTCCATGTTATGGGCTGTATACCACGTTAAATTATCGTCAAATATTGGGAAGATATTCGTCGGTCCAGAACTCCCACTTTTCTACTGCTGATTTGAGATTTGACATAGGTAGATAGTTTAGTCCACTCTCGAGAACCTAACACACGAAGACTTCTTTTGATAAGTATTGCGGGACTGTAAGGAACGTGAAGATTAAAACTGTGATTTCTTGTAGGATAATTGTTTTTATTGGATACTTTCGTTAAATATTGAAGAAAGTGAGAAGGATAAGGAAAGCAAAAAATAAGTGTGATGATGAACAAATTTTAAACAAGCTTTTGAAAGAGAGTACCAGTTGCATGTGTTGTTGAGTGATTTGTATAGATGCCGAATTAATCTAGGGAAAGAATGATTTTCCATGTGATTTTAATGTCCTGTACAGATTTTAAATTTCCTGTCAAAATATAATTTTCTAAATGTCGATATCAATTTATAAATTCGGGTTCTGTATTTTCTGTGTGTGGTACCCCGAATGTGGTGTTGACGAAGCGTTCTTCTTGCAAATATGCGTATACCTATCAGTCGAATGCATGTGTTTTTTTGTTGCAACAGCATCACAGTGTTAAAGCCATTTTCTGTGAGTAAAATCTTGAAATATTTTCTTGCTATTCTCTACCTTTATTCATTCTGAGACGTTTCCTACATATTTTCTACATGTCAATGTTACGATAAGCAATTTTGTTTATATCCGTATTTATATCCTGATTGTAAACTGAACAGTTAACAGGGACAGTATTTTATGACTTGTTACCTCAGGGAATATTACACACTGAATTGTGAAAATTGGTACCATAAATATTGCTTGGGTGAACACATGTGGGTTTTATAGACCAACAAAACACCCTCTTGACGTCCATTTTCACGGGTGCCTGGTTGTCTCCCAGTTGGGAACCGTCCATCCGTGAGTGTTTACCGAACAGGACAAAATGTTTCTTGGCGTGGTAAGAGGCCATGCAGATTCAATATTATTTTTATTCAGAAACAAGCCTTATTTCTTAAGGTTTCGGCTCGATGTCGTACCTTATTTGACTGTGTAATACAAGACTATATAAGATACGTATTCATACCGATCTCCGCTTCACTAACGTGAGAGCACACGCTCTCACCCTGTCACGTGAAAGCGGTGATCCGTTTCATAGAAACTAAATGTCTACCACTGATAAAATAAAATTGTCCCAAGGACTAAGGCAATGACTTTTCGTATAGAAAATTAAATAATGCAAGCTTGAGAAAAAAATATACACATACTGCATGTTGAAGAAAATAAAAATGTACAAATACTGCATGTTGAAGAAAGTGAAACTGTGCAAAAACTGCATTTTGAAGAAAGTAAAAATGTATAAATACTTCATGTTGAAGAAAATAAAAATGTATAAATACTACATGTTGAAGAAAGTAAAAATGTATAAATACTACATGTTGAAGAAAGTAAAAATGTATAAATACATGTTGAACAAAGTAAAAATGTATCAAGACTACATGTTTAAGAAAGTAAAATAATACAAATAATACATGTTTGATAAAACACATTTAATAAATACTACTTGTTGGAGAAAATAAAATTTTACAAATATTAAATGATGAAGAAAGTAAAATAATACAAATACTACATATTTGAGAAATAAATTCTTTACAATTATTACATGTTTGAGAAAGTAAAATTATACAAATACTAATGTTTGAGAAAGTAAAATTTACAAAAACTAGATGTTGAATAAAGTAAAATTATCGAGAAAAGTGAAATACAGCGACCGAGAAGCTCGAGTAGAAAATCAATTGTTCATGCAGAGCTGGTAAATCGTGATGTTCCATTCTCGACCATTAAGTATTTGTTAGGTTGTATAGCATGTACTCGTCGCAATGTTTAGGATAGTTTTAAAAAAATAAAAATAGTAAACATAAGCGAGATAGACTTACATTCTCAGCCCGAATGAAACGGCTCTTACAGTTTGATCGAGAACAACAAAACAGCCAAGCGTCGCCGCGCTATCATCAATACGCTCTGTCCATTTGTACCAACAATCTTGTTCATTCACATTAGCAACGATATCACCCCTGTCCTCACGCCGCAACATGCTACTGGGCATGTCGATATTGAAAGGTGGAAGGTAAAGGGAGGTAACCGGAGACCAACTTTAGGCACAACATTGTGCTCGGCCGTGATAAATTATCAATCGCCTGTTCGCCTGAATTCACTATCCACACACTTTAATAAACAGCGAATTTCATGCGGCCTTTGAATACTAAAATTTAATTTTACATGTCCAAGTAAGTCTCGCGTGAACCTGGCTCTTTTTGCGTTAGCTTCAACCCAGGCTTGATAGTCTGGTAACACTGCACGTTAATGTCTACAAAAAAACGATATGGCCCAATTATCGTATTATTGCTTTTCTGATAGGTTAATTTTCAAAAATGTAAATTTCAAACACTAAAATCGAACCCAAAGCCGTTGTAGTTATTTACAAATAAATTAATTGGATATTTATTTGTATACGTATAAGTAGCTTTAGTAAATGTAGGAGTACTAATATTACTGTTCGCTTGGACTTTTGCCTCTTTGTAAGAGTTCGCATTGATTCGTGATTGTTTGCTATCATGATCTAGGTCACAAGTGTTTTAAATACGGACTGAATACTTTTCAACTTCAACAAATAAACCTCAAATTAATTTATTTGTAAATAAATACAAAGGTTTGTGGTTCTTATTAGTCATAAGAGATGTGCGAATCGTGGTCTAACTATTGTGAAGCGTAGTTTTGGGTAGTGCATGGGGCCAGGCGTTAGGGCGTGCCATAAATTACCGATAAACTACCTGTATTTCTGAGAACAGGCGAATACCTGCAGCATATGTGTACCTAAAGATGTGTGCGAGAGAGAGAGAGAGGTGGGGGTCTGTCTGGAAAAGAACGGGCTCACACAATGCTATGTCACAGTAATGTAAATTCAGCCTTTTATGGATGCCATTAGCGGAGACGTATGCAGGCACAAACATTGGAAAATTGTAAATTAATTGCTAGGTGCCTTATTTGACGCCAGCCGCTAGTGTCAATCAGTTACCACCAGACTGAAAAAGCACCCAAATGAACAGAACCAATATGGGAGCGTGATTACGCAAACCTCAGTATATAACACGCACTTAGACGGATAACTCGATGACAACCCGTATCACTACAGTATTGAGCCTCACTATTGTTAATAATATTTCCACATGATTTCCCTGGATACTCTATTGTATGTGACCTCTCCAAGTCTATTAAACATAGATGACGAAACCACAATGCCATATCATACATAGCTAGATTCATTCACTATGACCCGGAGCAGAGTTAGTTTGTGTAGATATATTACTAATAAGGTTACCGTGTGCCTAAATTGTCTTCACACACGCGGCAAATTTATGATAGGATTTTGTTTTCATATTTCCATTGTCATGCAGTTGGACTTAACCGTAGGCACACTGCTTTGCCGTATACTTTGATAATACAGTGTTACAATTTGGCACATCTCGGTTCAGCGATAAACGGAGAGGTAAGTATATAGTACTTTACGTATGTAAAGTACGACGAAATCGATACAAAATCAACGTATATGCCCTCTATCTGGAAACAATGCGCTTCTTGTTGGTTCTGTCGGATGTCTGCGATTTTATAGAGAGTCGTTACAAGCAGACATTCCATACATCCTATATAACTTCTTTGAGAGGCATTTAGAAGCAGGGATAGTAACAAAACAAGGTATTTTATGGATATACAACTTCTG
>JARFOD010087884.1:0-18328 GCA_031763545.1 Mopalia muscosa | reverse complement strand
ACCTACAAAATTTTCTGAACAGGTATATGTTCTAACTAAGAAAGTGTTATTCCAAAATAACGAAAATACTGTTAATAGACCATTTAAAGAGGTGTATACGAATTTAACGATTGGATTTTATGTTGTAACTTACCCAAGTATAGCTTTTTTGTTGGGGATATTAAGGTTTTATTGGTCCAATTCTTTCAGCCAGGAACTCATTCCTTTGTGACATAATGGGTATCTATTAGGCGAATTGAATGTTTTTGACCTTCAAAGTCAACGTTCTGTTAACCTTGAAGAAAATGGTTTTGTTGCTTTAAAGGCCTCGGGAATATTTAAAAATGTATGCATTTGTGTGAGGCAAAGCAAATTTGTGAGTGGCAATGAATATTTCGATGCAATTTAAATGTAAATATTTGTAGGCGTATTTCAATGTAAATTCGTGTTATGCAGTGTATATTTGTGTACTGCTATTGTAAATTTGGTACGGCAACGTTAATTTGTTTATTGCAATGTTAATTAGTGTATTGCCATGTAAATATTTGTAGTGCAATGTATAGTTTAGTACTGCAAGGGTAATTTGTGCGTTGCAATTTCAATCTGCACCATTTTTAGCTCTCTTTTGACTACCAAAATTAATTGAGATAAGGAAGATTCAATTGCCGCCATGTAGACGATAAATTTACCGCTTTGTTTACAGCTTATCTTTTATTGTCGACGATTGGGCAACAGACTTGAATGCAATATTCTAGCAAATAAAACAGTTATTTAAATACAAAGAACATATGTCATTTGAATCTTGACTAGAAAATCGATTTTGTTTTGCGAATCGCATTTTTCTTGAGGACGGTGATGACAACTTCGTCTCCAAATCGTTATAAATGTATGAAATAATGGCCAAGTTATGCAAGCGTTTGTGGGTGGATGGATTTTCTAGGGCAGGAAGAATCATTTGTAACTAAGGCCCTTTGAACTTTTATCTGTGTGATATAATCCCTAATTAGAAAATAGGTCAATAAATCAAGTGTCAATGAAAGGATGATCAATACACACAATGTTATGTCGTTTTTATAGACTCCAAATGAGAAATATTACCACACCATCTTAGAAATAGTGTTCTCAGTACCGGTATTTGCTCACCTTTTATTCCGAGTTTGGAAATAGTTGATAACAAACCATGTGTCAACGAAAGGGAAGATCAATACACCAAATGTTATATCATTTTAATAGACTGATAACTGGGAATTATAAATACGGATTTCCATAATAACCAAAAACTTTGTCTGCAATTTTAAGGCACTGATTGGTGTAGTGATTTGAAATCTGTATTGGCAATGATGTCAAGGGTGATTTCCTTTACCCGTTTTGAGTGCACGGCAAAATATGGGAGAAATAACCGTAACTACGGCGCTAAACCCCCAATCAAACAAGCAACAAAAATTAGTACAGTGCCGTCTAAATGCTGACATCTGAAACGAATTTGTATATTAAAATGGAAGAAATAAACATTCCGAAAGATAAAGCTAACTACATGTGGAAACGGCGTTAGTGAATTACAGATGAAAGCATTTGGTTTGATTTGAATGACGAGAAGTCAAATCCCTTAGTCTATACATACATCCCAAGCGCATATCATGGGAGTAATGTTTGCCTGAACCAGGGCTGATATGATATACATGTATACGGTTTCTGTAAGTATGTTTTATTGACAATCAAAACATAGTTTGATAAATTATGGTAAGAATTACGTTTCTGTCTTTCTTTAAATGATTAATTACAAGTAATTATTCCAGGTTCCAGGCTAGTATAATAGAAAAAAACATGCTTTTTGTCGGTAAAAAGTAATACGTAAGCCAATCTAGCTGTCACAAAATTCGCGTTTTTAGTTTGGTTATAAATAGATCAAATAAATTGGCAAGATAGGATATGAACAATCGAAATGGCTTTCTTAACAATTAAAATATTGATAACGACATATGTGATACTTTACTGCCATCATGTCTTTCAACTCTCATCATGAAGTGAGTGATGTATGTTTAATAAAAAAACAGTATTTGTCTGTCTATTTGCTAATTCAGCTTGTCGACACGCTTGCTTATATGATGTATGTATATTAATTCGTACATGCATTGATCTAATATGAGGAAATAAAAAGCAAATATAGTTTTTATACGGGATATTAAATTACGCATCTAAATACAACGTATGCAATAGAGAGTGTTAACATTGGTGTGTAGAACACAAAAAGCAAATGAAGTTATTTATCTTCAAGAATGAATTTAATTTAAATTATCGCAAATTTTTTTTCTGTTTTAAATCAATTCGTATTAACTGTTCGAATATCGAATTAAAAAAAACCTATGTGATTATAACTCGATTTGATCTGATTTTGTTTTTAATTACAGCAATTTCAAAATAATGCGAATGTTTTGAAAGCGTAGTAAATCGTAAAATAACACATTGGTTTTGGAATTATGATGGGGCTTTAAGCGAATATATATTTTCAAAGGATTTAGTTTGCCTTGCAGTGTTTTTAATTATGTAGACCTACTATATTCTTCATCAGCACGAAATGAAATTTGATGTAAACCAATACTTATTTTCGTGTGAAATTTGCTTCATCTATTAACCCAGCAAATGTGATATCAAGACATGCGTTATACAAACACCCGGCTCATAAACACTTCAACACATCCCATTTACCCAGCTATATCATATAAGATAATTACAAACGGGTTATATAACAGGATTTGTGTTTAATAAAAACTGTATATGGACGATTGTGGTGCAGTTATGCTTCCGAAAATATTTTGTCTGAACTAAATCATGACCAGAAATAAATAATTTGTATCTTTCTCTGGGCTATTTGATTTTGTCGTTATAAATAGCCGCATATTAATAAGTACATTAATTGCTAGACGAATATACTGTTGTTCAGGGTATAAACAAAAGGAGCCATCGTATCAACCCTATTCAATGGTTTCACAATAACTCATTATATTTTGTATTTTCATTTGACAAAGCTTTGAACTTTTGACAGAATTTGACGTGGTCTATTTCATTTTGATAAAGAAAACAATATATTTACAGTCTATAAAAGGTAATTTTGGAATAATGATTTGTTTATTTATTTACTGTGAATCAATTGTCCATAGCTTTAGGCATTCTAATATCATCTGTGTAGTATTGTATTTTATGGCTGCCGACCGCTCTCTCGGACTAAATCTTCCTAACGTGTTGGTATCTGAATTCGAAAATGTCTGTTATAATGTAACTAAACTTTTATGCCTGCAATCAGTAGTGTACAAATTTATGATGTTAAAATTACATAGAACATATATGTACGTTGCCACCAACTCAGTGCATAGTGTTTGGGCGAACAAATTCGATTTAAACAGTCTATATTCT
This sequence comes from Mopalia muscosa, assembly GCA_031763545.1. NCBI lineage: Eukaryota > Metazoa > Mollusca > Polyplacophora > Chitonida > Mopaliidae > Mopalia > Mopalia muscosa. The sequence goes on along the minus strand of JARFOD010087884.1, from coordinate 14,938 downwards.
GCACAGGAATAAAACTCTTACCATATGGAAATGACGCCTGTATAAGTGTTTCAGGGATAGTAGTTGACCGTAATAATCATACAAATGTACGGTCGTTTCGGGATATCTACCTCCCCTTAAGTCTTAGAGTCTGTTTATTTTATCGCCTGACAAATGCCCATACATGAAGGTCGTCGGTACTTAAGGCGTCCACACAGTCTGGCTCCACAAAACCCACGTATATTTATACAATTATTATATTTTGAGTCACGAAATGTCTATCAATTATGAGACGGAGAAGGAAAGTTCAGCCTTTTTACGTTCAAATCGTATTCACCTCTTTCAGGTAAAAGGCATTGCGTAATAAGTGTTTATGAAATCAAGCGGTTAAGAAACCCGCGTACCGTCACCATGGATTGACAAACTCCTTTGTTATAATAGTTATATTTGTTATAAAATATTTGGACAATGCTGCGTGGTGTGTATAGTATAGTGACGTGCTGATCAATTAACCGTTTATCTTCTCACAGTTATGTCGGACACCGTGTAAGCCAACACTAGAGAAAACAGCCCACTATATAAGACTATTAAAAAATCGGATTATTTATTTTGTGGCTATTAGTCCTGTCCAGATTCCAATTCAACATTATGGACAAGAGACATCAAACGTACTGGCAGTATTTGTTCGGTTAACTGTTCTATTTGAATACGAAAGGGTTGGTACTTAACACTGATATACCATTTGGCTGCAATTGATACTTCAGTTTGATTCTGGTCATCAAAAAGGCATTGCAAATTCGTAAAACTAGGTTGATTTCTATTCATTTCCGTAAGAAGAAAACTGTGCATCGTGACTTTCCACAATCAAGGCATTAATGGGATCTGTTTCTGTTGTGAATCGGAACGACAAAGACAGGTGGGGTTTTTGTGTCAAAACTAAACAGTTAGATATGAATGAATGAACTCTGGCAGTATCATTAAGCGACATGATGGTCGACTTCTTTATGTTTACATAGAACTTTCTATTAGTGATATGATTGCTATACATGTATCTAACGAGGAAGAGGTATACATTTGAAAAAACACATAACAGTAGTGATACACGTAGTCTTTGGTAGACTTCTTCTTTGATGCTTTACGTTGTTTATTTTATAGAGGTTTAACACGGCATTTCACTAATGCAACGACAGATTGTGTATTAGACATTGCTCGGGGTATAAATGCAGTGGAAAACCGGACGAGTCCCCGTAAAACTCACCTATGCGATTGCCGAAGCCATATCGTTGCACTCATACATAACTAATGTAGAAAGACGGGCTCGAACCCGTAAGTGGCACAGTGAAATTAGTAGACCGACACGCTTACCATCAAACAGCGGTCGATGGTCTTTATGTACTACCAAGTCAAGAATTTGTTATCACGGGTGATCTCACAAAATGAGCATATAGCGTGATATCACAGTGACCTAAATCTGTAATCACTCCAGGATGTCACAGTGATGCCACGTTGGGATATCTCGATGAGCTCAATTCATAACCTGAGTTCAGACTGATCTGACAATTTGAGATAATGTGAGATCATTCTGTGATATTAATTTGAGCTTCACATTAAATCTTGTTGCAAGCTATCAATTTGATTCTTATTAAGGATTCATTCATATTTAGTTATATCCGATAGATACAAGCATTAAAAAAGATAAAATATAGTACAGTTATTTCTTTCTTCAAGGCATATTCAGGCCACACTTTGAACTTCTCCTATGCCATTTAATTGAACTGATCCATCATTGAACTTTACAACTCACTTTCTTACTGCTTGTACCTGTTAGCGTTTTTATATTATTTCTGTCCACTATACGCATGCGTGTGTGATATGACAGACACCACTGTGTAATCACACGTTTATTTCGCCATGTGAGATCGGTGTGATGTCGTTGTGACATAATACATATGCGATGCTTGTGATATCACACTGGTGACATAAATATGATGTCACTGTGACATAATTATATGTAATGTGATATCAAACTACTGAGAATAATATGATGTGACTTCATATGAAACAAAAACAACTGACCTTTGTGACATCATACATTCGAGGAAAATATGACGTCACTGTGATATTGCAGTTAGCTCATGTCTTGACTGGGTATGTACCTGACGCGATTGACCCACGGCTATAGTGCTGCTTAGTTTTAACTTTATTAATTAATAGCTATTCAATATATCACAAAAAGCGATATTTTTATCTTATGTTTAGCAAACCGACTTATTATTTTTGCTGTTGTTTCGAAAAGAGTTTGGGCCTGCGGCCGTGGCTTAGTGGTAGCTAGTGTGCTTCCTAAACTGAACCTGCTTCGATTTACCGTTCACCGGATGGAGTCCGTCTGTCGACCATCAGGTATATGAGCGAGTCACATGTTGTGGCTCCGGCAATCGCGGGTGTGATTTTTATGAGGTTTTCTCCCGGTTTTCCACCATAATAAGGCTTTGTACAGTGTGAAGTGGACAATCCGTCGTCATATAAGCGAAATACCCTTGAGTACGACGTTAAACACCAAACAAACAAACATCGAAAAGAGTTATGTATGTTTTGAACCTACTTCAAGAAACCATATAGAGAATGCGAGGCCGCAAGAGTCGGTGTGTCTTCTCATGCTCAAATACGATGAATTGTCTTTGATGTTTGTTAGAACAGACAAACTACAATCAAGTGTCTATTAACAGTGATATCTTCACTTTAGGATAATACTAGCTTACTGTTTGACATTGCTTAGCGTTCGCGATTTATCGCCGTACTGAAGGCCGTGGCATCTATTTCCGTGCTGGTTTTAATCAAATTGACAAAATTACCAAATATTATAACTGTTTAAAACATAATGATACCACTTAAAAGTACTTTCCATGTTTTGTTTCAACCCTGATATGACTACTAAAGACGGTTTTTAGTATAAATTCCAATCCTCTTCAAAGTAGCGACTGGCGTCAATAATGTTTACACAAGCAACTTGTTAATAATACCTCAATAGTCACTATACCCACTTATTTTACAACATAACAATTCATCATTATTGCAGTAAATATGGTCAATCTTATTTATTTACTTCACATTATCAACTACCATACAATGTCTTCTTCCTGATGATGGGTATATAAATGAATTTATCAATTAATTATTAATCAAGCGTATCTATTTCTGCCAAAAAGCAAGATATTGCCAACTGGACATGACTCTGAGGTAACAAACTGATGCTTCGTGAAGTTAGAAACCCGTTCCCTCATCCAATAGTTGTACATTCCAGAAATAAACTTTCTTATCAGAAGTACTTTTATTAAATCCTCTCTTAATGGTATTTCACTTTTACGACATTGGTGTTTTCCAACATTTCTGCACAAACACAACCATATAGAATGTGCTCTGCTGAAAAATTCCATGTTTCTCCATTGCTGTAAAGGTAGTGTAAATGTTTTTAAAACACACTGCTCTTAGCCTTAGGGTTCAGATCTACAATACTGTATTCTGAGGTATAAAGGTCTTGGCAAAATTGGAAAGCCTGGAGCCGAGTTCACTTTTATACTATTAAACTTACGAAAGGGAGAGAAAACATAGGGTGGTAAAGATTTATTGCAAAACCATAGACTTTGGCGCTGAATAGTGAAAGGTATTTTGTTTTTGGGTTGGCAAATATATCGGTTTGATATTTCCTCTAGGTGATTGTCAGCGACAAACACTCCGGTAGTGTAAATCAATATGTATCTCATTAATTCTGAAGATTCACCTTTATGTACTAATAGAGACACTTTCTGTAACAATCTGTTTTAGTTCGCCAACTGTTATCCATGCGACCAACATTACAAAATATATTTAAATATTGATACATGTGTGTCATGAACAAAATATTTTTGTGAATTGCCTTGTAAATTTGAACGACGCAATTTAAATGTAAATTTGTGTAATGCAGTGCATATTTGCGTATTTCAATGTTAATTTGTGTAATGCAACGTACATTCTGTATGGCAATGTTATTTCGTGTATTGCCATGTAAATATGTGTAGTACATTGCATTACACATATTGTCGTCTCGTCGAGGGTAAATTGTCCACTTATTTACAGCTGTGTCTTTTGTATTGGCAACAGACTTGAATGCAATATTGCAGGGAATAAAACAGTTATTTAAATACAAAAAAAATATATCATTCGAATTTTGACTTTACAATCAATAATGTTTTGGGGAATCGTAGATATCCTCAGGACGGTGTTGACAACTTCTTCTCTAAATTGGTATAAATATATGAAATAATGGCCAAGTTAAAGCAATTGTTTGTGGTGGATGGGATTTCTAGGGCAGGACGAATCATTTGTAACTAAGGCTCCTTGAACTTATGGCTGTATGGTATAGCCCCGTGTTAGAAAATAGGTCAATATTATAATCAAATGCCAATGAAAGGTTTGTTTTGTTTTTTTTGTTTGACTGGTGTTTAACGTCGTACTCAAGGGTATTTCACTTATAGGACGACGTACAAAAATACAGAACATCACAAACAAATCTGCTTCCCGTTACCCTTTAGCTCTGAGAACACCAAGGCTACAGAAAGCAACCTCTTTCCTCGCCTCTTACGATCGACAGAGGAAGCCGAGGGAGTATTCTGCAGGGCCATGGCCCACCCGCTCCTTCACGATCAATACACAATGTTATGTCATTTTATAGACTATTCAATAAGGTTGTCAAATAAGAAATTTGGCATACGATCTCAGAAGCGTCCTTAGTATTTCCTCACTTTGTATTCCGAATAAAGAATTAGTGAAAAAATCAAGTGTCAACGGAGGGAAGATCAATACACCTCATGTTATATCATTTTTTATAAACTGCTCATATTCAACACAGATAACTAAGAAATATAAATACAAAGTTCCATACGAACCCGGAATTTTGTCCGCAATTTTAAAATACTGATCTCGTCTTGTGACTTGAAATCTATGTTGCCAATGATGTAAATGTGGGTTTCCTTTATCCGTTTTGAGCGGGCGGCAATATATGAGAGAAATAAACGTAAGTACGACGTAAAACACCCAATCAAGCAATAACCATGGCAAGTCTTTTCTTAAAATTATTCACAAAGGCTCGAACGGTGCCGTATTCACAGTAATAACTGATAAGAATTTGGTATATTAAAATAGGGAAATAAATATTCCGAAAGATAAAGCGAACTACATGTGGTAACAGCTGTAGTGAATTACAGATGAAAGCATTGGTTTGATGTAATTGATTCAACAGACAAGTTATATACGGCGGGGTTGATCAGGGCTGATATGAGAAATCAGATTTGTTGATTTATGTTATACTGACAGACAAAAAGTACTTTGATAAATATTTCCAGTATTACATGACTGTCTTTGTTTAAATGATTAAATAACCAGCAATTGTGTCTTCCAGAGTTACAAGCTTACGTAACTAACAAATCTCATGTTTTTGTTACTGAAAAAGTTATACGTAAGTCAATTTAGCTGTCACAAATGTGCCTTTTTTTTACTTGATGATACATGGATCACATTAACATGATAACTGGATTTGGCTAGGAACATCGAAACCGCGCTAGTTTAACATTCCCACTATCACGATTGGCGGCATGATTGAAGTTGTCGCCTTAACCGTGATGATCCTATTATATATTGAGATCAGTAGTGGCACTCGTATTAATCGTCGTTTTAATCGTGAAGTAATCGTAGTAATCTGATCAGACCTTGAGGTCAATCGTCGTCTTAATCGTGAAGTAATAGTGGTGATCCGATCAGACCTTGGGGCCAATCGTGTTAATCGTCCTCTTAATTGTGGAGTAATCGTAGTGATCCTATCAGATTTTGAGATCGTGTTAATCCTAAAAATTGTTTTGAAACGTCCAAAACTTTCCTACGATTAACGCGATTGCCACGAATGACCTCAAGATTTCATAGGATCACCACGTTAACTCCATGATTAAGACTACGATTTGAAAGTGGAAATGTGGCATAACCTGGGCAGCACCATGAAGTGAATTTGTTTTGGTGCGGTGCGGTGCACTATTGATATGTGCAAATTGTTCTATTGTGTTGTGTTATGTGTTTGCCATGTTCCTTGTAGTACTGCTTGTTTACAGGTGGTCATGACCAGGTTTCTGCTATGCATTTATTTGGCAGATGAACTGACGTCATATCACTGGAATATCCGTAAAATATTGCATGGAACCTATATCATCCAAACAAATACACAATCGTTTTTTTTTTTGTTTTTCAAGTAGGACTAATAACACGGAAAAATGTGGAGGAACCGCCAGACATTGTAATGAATTGGCTTTGTTAGATCTTTCAGTTTGAGTGTGTTGCTTATATGACGCATGTCTGTTAATTCGTATCCACATTGATATAATATGTGGAAATTAAAAGCAAATTATATTTATTGGGGATATTTAATTAAGCGTCTAAATGCAAACGGATGTCATAGACTGTAAACATTGGTGTGTAGAAAACAGAAAGCAAATGGCGATGATATTTATTTTCAAGTATGAATTTATTTTAAATAACCACAAGTTTTTCTGTTTTAAATCGATTCGTATTAACTGTGCTGAATATCGAATAAAACACCTATGTGGTAAAAATACACCTATATTATTCTGCATCAACACGAAATGAAATTTGATTCAAACCAATATTTATTTTCTTGTGAAATTTGCTACATCTATTAACCCAGCTAAACACTCGGCTCATAAACACACCGGGTCATCTAATTTATCTAGGTATGTCATTAAATAATTAAAAACGGGTTGTGTAACTGGATATGTCAACTGTCTATTGTTGAGTTTGGTGCAGTTATGCGTCCGAAAATATTTTTGTTGAAGTTAACTATCGACAGAAATAAATATTTTTGATGGTTTTCTGTGCTATTGGATTGTGTCGTTTTTAACACCCGAGCAAGTATATTAATTGCTGGAGGAATATTGTGTTCCTCAGCTAATGAAAAACGGAACTATCGTATTATCTCTTTTCAGTGTTTTTCAAAATAAATAATTATATTGTGTGTTCCGTTCGACAGCACTGTGAATTCTGTGGGATATGACATAATTTGACTGGGTCTATTGTCCCATCTCGGACAAATTGTGACTAACAAAAATATACTCACAATCCATACATAGTTATTCTAGAATAATTTTTTTTTAAATTTAAATGATGTAAACAAGCCATCCCGACTTTTGTTTTACAGAGAGTGTTAAGGCGGGCTGTTAATGGATGTTTTTGTTGGTGCTATTGACCAAGAATACACTCTTGTTGCACGGAGCAGCAGGTGGGCGTTAAACACAACCATTGTCTCTCTTTCGTCATATTAGTTTTGTATGTTTTTTCATTTACAGCATCTGTTACCTTCATAGCAATTGTTCATAGCATGAGGCATTCTAATATCTAATATCTTCTAATAATCTGTGTTTTGGACTGTCGACCTGGGAATAAATCTTCCTAGCGTTTTGGTATCTGTATTCGGCTAATGTCTCTATCCAATATGAAAGCACTTGGCCAATGTGGAGTTAAAAAAAGCCGTATTGTAATGTAACTTAACCTAAATTCATGATATTATAATTATATAGAACATATATGTGCATTGCCACCAACTCAGTGCATAGTGTTTGGGCGACTAAATTCGATTTAAACCGTATAGTCTGTAGTGGAATCAAACTACTGGTTACCGAATATATTACCATATGGAAATGACGCTTGTTGTAAGTGTCTTGGAGGACAGTTATTAACGGTAATAATCATACAAATGTACGGTCGTTTTGAGACATCTACCTCCCCTAAGTCTTAGTCCATTTATTTTATCGCCTGACAAACGTCCATATATGAAGGTCGCCGGTACTTAAGGCGTTCATGAAGTCTGGTTCCGCAAAAACGAAATGTCTATAATTTATGTGACGGAGAAATGAACTTCAGCGTTTCTACGTCAAAATCGTACTCACCTCTTTCAGGTAAAAGGCATTGCGCGATTCGTGTTTATGAAATGAAGCGGTTAAGAAATCCGGGTACTGTCATTACGCGAAATACTGTTCAAAGCAATTCTGAAATTTATACAAAAAATGTTAAACATGTTTGAATATACTAACAGACGGAATGTTTAACCCGAAGTGGTTCACATTGTTCTGCTGTCAGTATTGTTATTATTACTGATCAAGCTGGTTAAGTGTTTCGCCGAAGGTGGTAGGTCAGATCTTAAATTCCATTATATTCTCTTTTCGGCAGAAGTGTAAGAAAAAGGTAGATTTAAATTTTGGCCACTAACCGATTTTATTTTCTCACATTGGCTTGACGCAACATATTTTTTAGACAATGCTGATTGGTGTTTATATGTGTTGATCAATTAAACATTTATTTCCTCAAAATTTTGTCGGGCAGCGTGTAAGCCAACACTATAGAAAACAACCCACTGAATACGACTATTCAATAAGTCCGGTTATTTATTTTGTGCCCCTTTAATGCTCCTATACAGATTCCAATATTATTATGGACAAGAGACATCAAACATACTGGCAGTATTTGTTAGGTTTACTGTTCTATTAGAATAGGAAAAGAGTTGGTACTTAACACTGATATACCATTCGGCTGTAATTGATACTTCAGTTTGATTCAGGTCATCAAAAAGGCATTAGAAATTCATAAAACTGGGCTGATTTCTATTCATGTCCGTAAGAAGTTAACTGTACATCGGGACTTTACACAATCCCCGTATTGATGGGATTTATTACCTTTGTGCAGCAGAATGACGAAGACGGAAAGGATCTTTGTGTCAAAATTAAACATGAGTATATAGGCCTATGAATCGAAGAGCTGGCAGTATCAGTAAACCACATCATGATTGACTTCATTCTTTCAACTTTCTATTACTGATGCAATTGCTGTGTCTAATTAGGAGGAACACACACACAGACAAAACAATAACTGAAAAGCAAGATACACGTTGCCCATAAAAGACTTCTGCTTTTACGCGTTATTTTTGTTTATTTGATTCGGATTTAACGTCTTTCATTTGTATGAGGACGGATTATCTTTACTGCACAATACTCACACAATAGGCCGCGAAAAAACATATTTTGTAATCCAGCTTATTATTTTCGCTGAAGAAATAAACGTATGTTTCAAAGATACTTTAAGACGCCATATGCAGCAACAAGAGTCAGTGTGTTGTATCATACCCAAATAGGAAGATTTGTGCGCGGTTATCAGAACAGACAAACTACAAGATTATTAACAGTCCTATATTTATTTTGTGAGAACACAGCCACTATCTAGGTTAATGTAGGTTAGCAGTGATTTTTGCTTATATGAGGACTGTTTTTAAGATTAATACTCAATCCACTTCAAAGAATCTCTGGTGCCAATATTCTAAATCCCTTACAATTTCAGGATGACAAGGCTATTGAGATAACCCTTACGTTTACTACGTAACATCCCACAAATAATACCTTTGTTATGGGATTTAATAGCAACATTTAATCTTACTGATCAGGCTCAATGTTTCATTTTAACCAGAAGTCTGATCGAGCACGTAAAAGGAGTTGTATGAAAGAGTTTCATAACGAATGTAATGCAAATGTGACTTAATACAAAAATCTGTGTTTTTGGGGTGCAGAAAAAAAATGACTGCAATTAAAGTGTTGTTTTCAAAATAAATTGGTAAACTAAGTTGGTTTAGACACTTTCATTCATGAGTTCAAATCTACAATACTGTACTCGAGATAAGCTGTTGGCAGAATTGGAAACCCTGTAGCTACATTCTCTTGGATACACTTAAACTGGCTTTGTAAAGCGAGAACAAATGTTGGGCGGTAAAAATTTATTGCAAAGCAAACTACAAATTTCGGTCCCGAATACTGAAAGGTATTTTGTTTTTGGGTTGGCAAAATATCGGTTTGAAACTTCTTCTAGGTGATTGTCAATGACAAACACTCCGGTACTGTAAATCAATATTTACCTAATTAATTCTGACGATTGACATTTGTGTACTGATAGAGACACTTTCTGTAACAATGTGTTTTACTGTTAGCCTTGCGACCAACAGTAGTAGAATGTAACCCAGCCTTCTGTATGCAGCATCACACAGGGAGATTGTTCTTTACGCGATTCCTTTCAAAGTGGCGACCCTACAATTACCATATCTTCTTTTGAAGTATCCATCGCAACGGGTAGACTAAATGGACTATTGCTGTAAGGTTGATCTCAGTCTGTTTTATTAATGAAATAAAGTCAAGTTGGGCCTATGGGCAGAAAAATCCAACTTGTTAAGTTCCAAATGTTATCAATTATATGTGAATTTATACACATTATGAGCATGCCACATTATAGTTACATTTAGCGATTAAACTCCTTGTTATTTCGTAAATACAATAAATACATTTTGTTGTCAAGTACTAAAGCACAGAAATATAGTTAATATAACGATTTGTAGTTTATGCTGTAACTAATCCAGGTATAGCTTTTCGTTGGGGGTTTTAACGTTTTATTAGTCAGTTTCCTTCAGTCAGGAATTCATTAGATTAATAGGTATCAATTAGGCGAATTGTATGTTTTTGACTGAGTTCACCTGGCTCTCATTACACTAAAAGGAAATACAAAACTGATTTGTCTCGATGTCTAGAATAATCTAATTGTCTTGTATATTTTTTGTTCTTGGTGACCAGCACCTAAATAAAGATAAACAAAGATATACTGTTAATAGACCATTCAAATAGGTTTAGACGAATTTAACGATTGGAGTTTATGTTGTTCCTTATCCAGGTATAGCTTTTCGTTCGGGGTTTTAAGGTTTTATTGGTCACTTTCCTTCAGTCAGGAACTCATTAGCTTAATGGGTATCAATGAGGCGAATTGTATGTTTTTGACCTTCAAAGTCAAAGTTCTGTAAACCTTGAAAAAAATGGTTTGTTCCTTTAAAGGCCTCCGACATATTTTAATATTTATGCATTAGTATGAAGCAAAGTAAATTTGTGAGTTGCATTGAACATTTCGATACCATTTAAATGTAAATATTTGTACACTTATTTCAATGTAAATTTGTGTGATGCAGTGTATATTTTTGTATTGCTATTGTTATTTGTGAAACGCAACGTTAATTTATTTAGTGCAATGGTAATTAGTGTATTGCCATGTAAATATTTGTAGTGCAATGTAAATTTTAGTACAGCAATGGTGATTTGTGTATTGTCATTTCAATCTGCACACCTTGTTATAAGGTACCATGTTGAACATATTGTATTTGTATTGGTTGTAAGACCACGCTATATGACTGAAACAGCTTTAAATTTGACATAAACATTTTCTCTTCTGACAACCACAATTAATTGAGAGAAGGAAGATTCAATTGCCGCCGTGTCGACGATAAATTTACCACTTTGTTTACAGCTGTGTCTTTTATTGTCGACGTTTGAGCAACAGACTTGAATGAAATATCCCAGTGAATAAAGCAGTTATTTAAATACAAAGAACATATGGCATTCCAATCTTGACTAGAAAATCGATTTTGTTTTGCGAATCGCAATTCTTGAGGACGGTGATGACAACTTCGTCTCCAAATCGTTATAAATGTATTAAATAATGGCCAAGTTAAGAAAGTTTTTGTGGATGGGTAGGTTTTCTAGGGCAGGGCGAATCATTTGTAACTAAGGATCTTTGAACGTATCCCTGTATATGGTTAGAAAACAGGTCAATAAATCAAGTGCAAATGAAACGATTAGCAGTACACACAATGTTATGTCATTTGTATAGACTATTCAATAAGGATACCAATAGGAATATTGGCACACGATCTCAGAAATAGTGACTTCAGTGTTTGATACTTTTTATTGCGAGTTAGGAATACATGAATTAATCAAGTGTCAATGAAAGGGCAAATCAATACACCAAATGTTATAATATTGTTTATAAATTATTCAACACAGATAACTGAGAAATATAAATTCGAAATTCCATACGAACCAAAAAGTTTGTCTGCAATGTTAAGACACTGATGGGTCTTGTGACTTGTGACAGATTTCATATTAATACACTGATGGGTCTTGTGACTTGAAATCTGTGCTGCCAATGATGTCAATGAGGGTTTCCTTTACCCGTTTTGAGCGCATTTCAAGATATGAGAGAAATAACCGTAAATACGACATAAAACCCCCAATCAAGCAGCATCTATGGCAATTCTTTAATTAAAATCATTCACAAAAGTTTGCACGGCGCCGTCTTAACAGTAACAACTGACACGAATTTGGTTAATAAATATAGGGAAACAATTATTCCGAAAGAAACAGCTAACCAAATGTGGTAACAGCTTTAGTGAATTACGGATGAAAGCATTGGTTGATTTGTTTAATTCAACAGACCAGTATTAAAACGGGGAGTTAAAACATTTAAGTCTATCATTCCATCCCTAGCGCCTCGCACCGTGGATATAATGTTTGCCTGAACCAGGGCTGATATGATAATTTGAATTTTTGAAACGTTTTTGTGATTGACACTCAAAAAATAGTTTGATAAATTATGGTAAGAATTACATGCCTGTCTTTCTTTAAATGATAAATTACCAGCAATCGTTTCTTGCCGAGTTCCAGGTCAGCATAAATGAAAACAACAATCATGTTTTTGTCACCTAAAAAGATATACATAAGTCAATTTTGCTGTTACAAAATTGCTTTTTGTAGTTGGTGATATATGGATGACATAAATTTGCAAGGTTTAGATATGAACAATCGAAATAACCTATTTAATAATTAAAATATTGGAAGCGACATATGTAATACTTTACTGCCCCAATGTTTTTCAACTCTTATCATGAAGTCAGCGATGTAAGTTTAATAAAAAAAGTTTTTATTTTTTCAAAAGCTATTTCTGCCTGCCTACACACTATGTATGATGTCCACAGACTAAGCTTATATAATCAAATGTCTAACATTCTGATTCTAGCATCGACAAATTACCGTACATATGCGCACTATCGCATGTACTCCTTTGCATTTACTGCTTGTTTCAGTTATGTATCAATCGTGAGAAGATCACGTTATATTTATTAAAATTGATAATCTTCCATGTAACACAAAAATAGGATCATATCGGTCCCACACGTGTCTGCTGCATTTTTGCGATGTATAGTTACTACAAACATTTTTGACTTTACTAGGATATTATAAATTGATCCCATTGATTATTGTTACAACTTTATATTATGGATACTTGCCTCTTCTAAGCCGATGGCACAATTCTAAAACTAAAAAAGTCACTCTCTGAAAGCTTATTAAAATATTCTGCAAAAGAAGCTTACACGTTTTATATCAAAGCATGTGTTATTATTATAGCAAAACTCACAAAACATATACCACAGTGAGGGCTTCCTGCCGCACTGGGGCTATCGGAGGTAAGGGTAAATTTTCTAGCGATTATCTAGTCCTGACATTACGCAGTTTATATGTTTTCATTGGACAATACGCTTTTTTTTTAAAGAGACTTAAATAACCCATAAATGACACCCTTTTTACTTGACGATATATGAGCTGTTAATTGGAAGCTTCGGTGCCCTTTCTTTACGTGGGCTGCAACACAAAGTTAATTTATTTGGTAGATTTTCTGACGTCATTTGACTGGATTGTCCGTAAAGTATTGCATGAAACCCATATCAGCCACACTAAATCGTCTAATATGCTGAAATTAAAGGCAAATTTTTTTATTTTTATTTTTTTGCGGGATATTAAATTAAGCATCTAAGTGCAAACGAATGTCACAGATATTGTTAACATCGTGTGTAGAACACGGAATGCAAACGGAGTTTATTGTTATCTTTAAGTCTGGATTTAATTTAAATTATCGCAAGTTTTTTTCTGTTTTAAATCAATTCGTATTAACTGTGCTGATTATCGAATAAAAAACCTTTGTGATTATAATTTGATATGATCGGATTTCGTTTTAAATTACAGCAATTTCATGATTATGCATATGTTTTGAAAGCAGTATAAATCGTGAACATAACAGATTAGTTTTAGAATTATGAGGGGCTTTAAGCAAATAGATTATCAAAATGAATTATTTTTTGTGGTGCTAGTTTTTAGTTATGTATAAAAATACACCTATATTATTCTGCATCAGCTATATCATTAAATAATTAAAAACGGGTTGTGTAACTGGATATGTCAACTGTCTATTGTTGAGTTTAGTGCAGTTATGTGTCCGAAAATATTTTTGTTGAAGTTAATCATCAACAGAAATAAATATTTTTTATCGTGTTTTGAGCTATTGGATTGGGTTCTTTTTTAACACACGAGCAAGTATATTAATTGTTAGACGAATATTGTGTTCCTCAGCTAATAAAAAAACGGCACAATCTCTTTTCAATGTTTTTCAAAATAAATAATTATATTATGTGTTCCATTCGATAGCACTGTGAACTCTGTGGGATATGACAGAATTTGACGGGGTCTAGTGTCCCAACTCGGACAAATTATGACTAACAAAAATATACCCACAATCCATACACAGTAATTCTAGAATTATTTTGTGTTCATTTAAATGCTGTAAACAAGGCATCCGGACTTTTGTTTTACAGAGAGTGATAAAGCAGGCTGGTAAAGGGCATTTTTGTTGGTGCTACATTGACAAAACCACAGGTGGGCGTTAAATACAACCATTGTCTCTCTTTCGTCATATTAGTTTTGTATCTTTTTTTTAATTTTCAGCATGTGTTACCTTCATAGCAATTGTTCATAATTCTAATATCTAATATCTTCTAATAATCTGTGTTATGGACTGTCGACCGCTCTCCGGGAATAACTCTTCCTAGCGTTTTGGTATCTGTATTCGGCTAATGTCTCTATCCAATATGAAAGCACTTTGCCAATGTGGAGTTAAAAAAAGCCGTATTGTAATGTAACTTAACCTAAATTCATGATATTATAATTATATAGAACAT
>JARFOD010087873.1:0-18329 GCA_031763545.1 Mopalia muscosa | reverse complement strand
CCCTCACTACAGATAACGCACAACACCTTCTTTATCAGTAGTGGGGTATCGATGCCCCACTACATATAACGCACAACACCTTCTTTATCAGTAGTGGGGTATCGATACCCCACTACATATAACGCAAAACACCTTCTTTGTCAGTAGTGGGGATTCAAGCTCAATCCCCACTACATATAACGCACAAAACAATTACTACATCATAAAGAACAAACCTCCCTTATTCTTTAATAATAAATACAACCCCTGCTGCTCTTTCTATACTACTATGGATATTTTTAGAAAATGACCGGACATTATTTGAAATATATACAAATGGTATCGTCACCACGGTGGTATAGAAATGGTATAGAATGGTTATTCGTTACATCGTACATTGTTGTTGTGACCATTTACATGACATGACAAGACTGTATATAACATATAATAGGTTCATTTTGATATTATATGAAACATAAGTCTGCAATAAAGTTTTTATTTATTGTTTAATTATTATTAGTAATAATTTATTATTATTATTATTATTATTATTATTAAACTTTTTGCTGGTCGATTCAACCATGGAGGTGTAGCAAAAGGGGTAACAACTCACTGAACGGGACGGGTGACTGTGCTAGGTTATCCGGCTGTTCTTTTGAAAGCTGAATAGATTTGACGGTCAATTGCTTTGATCTTTAATGATCAGTTCTGACGGGAAAGAAACTTGAGATATATATTCTTAGTTTTGTCAACGGAAGGACAACACCCTATATGCGCACAAAAAACACCAAACAGCATAAATCTGTTTGACGCGTATTTATATAATTCGTAATCTGTACCTTTCATAATTTAAAGACGGAAGATACTCAAATAAAACCTCGGAATGATTTCTCAAATTTTACATATTCTTTTTTACTTGAGTGATCAATTATATTTGGTTACGGTGCATGGCAAGCCGTTTTTTTACATATGTAAAATATGTAAAATGTAAAAGCATCCACGACCTCAACTACAGATTTCTCCCTCACAGCCTGTATTTAGCGGCAATGAATTTGCCCAAAAAGTACAATTTGATCAGAAGCACATCCACCCTGGGCATTTCGCAAAGCATTTGTTATTTTCTAGCGAAGAATAAATGAGGGAAACTACAATCTACCGATTCTGTAGAGAGCATTACTACGTCTGATTAGTCAGGAAAATAAAATGATGTAGACTTCAATAAAAAATACCGAATAAGAATAAACCCATCGCCTTTATAATAGTCACTCTTTATTGTTATCTTATTTGGCATTTTCATAATAAAATGTATGGTTTTGTATTGTTGACTGTCTTTGGGAGGTTTCGGCTTGTGGTAGTCGGCACTCAATGACGTATATAATTATATAGCGTGTAGGTCATGTTTTGTTGTTGTTGTTGTTATCTCGATACAGAGGATCATTTTTTAAAATTTAATTGACTTGGTAGTGTGCCCTGCTGAGGCTAAACTTGCACAGCACGTGGAATATATTCCAACAGTCTATTCATACACCGTGAAATAGAATGATCTGTGTTCTTATTATATTATATCTCTCTTATGCGACTGTTAAACCAGTGAAGAGATATTTAATTTATAAAAAGTAGTGGTCTTGTGTTTCCTTTGGTTCCTACTAATGTTTGCTTATTGTTAAAGTATACACTATTGACCCCCAGGAGCTAATCGAAATAATCGATTATCGCACCACCCATTAGTTTGTTTGACTTCATGCATGCTGTTAAGAGTTCAACACCTAATCAAACATACACCACGGGATCTTAATCATCCCTTGAAACCATATGTGCGCATGCGTGAATCAAGCCGTTGGGCGCAAATCGTGCTCAGTTGACGGTAAAGAATCCAGCTGTGAAGCTGTTGATGTTAAAAAGCAATTATTCCACCTTGCAGGTTTAAACCAAGATCATTCGATACAAGAATATTTTGTCAAATGACACGTTAAGGCGACTTGTTGATCTGCCGAGATACCACGGTGCCTCGGGAGCTTTTGATGTTAATAACGTCCGGTTAGTTTCTTACAATATCCATAAAGGTATATTTAGCTAGATTACGTGCGTCTTGCAGAAGATTAAAGGTCGGTGCAATGTGGAATGAATACTCTATGTTGAGAAGCTAGTGGAAAGTAATTACCACGTATATAAGGCCCAGGGACCGGTTCCACAAAGCATTTTCTTAAGTCAAAATACTAAATTTGATATTTTTGCTACTTGCCCTAACTTAGTTTTAAATAAATACCTGTAATTGAGACTTAATTACGTTATTATACTTATGTTAAAAAACTAAATGTTAAAATTCAAAACTGAGAAATGTGAAGGCCTTAAAACATTTTGAATGAAGTATAAAAATGCTTTGTGGAATCGGGTTCTGGTCATCGACGAGCAACTGATCAGTGGGTTTTGTCAGCATAAACCACAGGTTTTGTTAGCTGTGAAAGGTCACCAAAAGCAATCATAAATGCTTGATTACGATCTACAACCGCCTCCCTAACTTCTTCAGCTGTAGGGTTTGGGATACAATTCTCAATTACATATTTATGGGCATGTGTGGTCTTCCTAGCTGTTGTTGGCAGAATGTAGGGTAAAGCCACCAAGGCAGCAACTGTATGTAGATCTGGAAAAGAAAAGACATGAACAGGTCAAAACAATAGTAGGTGAATTTTTATCATGATTAATACTCAATGTCTTCTGCGGGTAATATAATGATATTGCAACACAGGGCACCCATCATTTACTATCCCAGTAAAAGCAAAGCCCATGGGGCCTTAGTCACTGGAAGCTGGTTGGTGGTAGATAGCTGAAAATGCATTCTGAGCCATATTAAGGCACTTGATACAGGAAGGGGTGGACGGAAGGTATGCAGACTCATTGGTTAAAGTTTAACCCCATGACCAAGGTTATTTCAGTTGTATGAAAGTTGTGTACTGCATAAGTAACCGCACAATGTCAAGTGCTAAGAACGACAGAATGAATTTCAGCTCAAATCAGTGTAAATGTGTTATCGAGAAAACCCATACTATGATACAATTTTTTTATCGTAGAGACGGGAAAGCTGGTTGCTTCCACCAGGATTCGAACTTAACAGTTATGATTGTCTTTTTCATCGTGAAACTGCCAATAAATCCTTTATATATAGTCCGATCCCCGGTTTTCGAACACTTAAGAAAGTCACGTGACTGAATTAAAAACGTCTTAATTAACCTTCAGACAGGTCTCTGGAAATGCTGTTTTCTTCAAGTTATTGACAAAATATGGGTCTTACATTTTAACATCAATCTGTATCAAAAAATCACTGAAAAACAAGCGAAAATAATGTAATGTTCGAAAACCGGTGCTGTTCCAAAACCGGTGATCGGACGATAAATATATGAACATTATAGATTATAAGAGAAATCATTGAATGTGGGAATTGTTCTTGCGCTTTCCACAGACGTTCTACTCTGATACATCACCTCGGCGTAGTCCATCCGGAAAGACCTGTTTCACGACAAGCTCCGATACTTCAAAATGGTGGTAATGTATTGTTGGGTGAGCCAGTCCTACCCTCAAACTACCCGGCTACACTGTTTACGGATCCGAGAGAACCACCCCTTAACGTTTCACCGGAGGACATGGATGTCGCTGCCCTGTACTGTCTGTACTGGGGTAGTATACGGAAACACTCCCTTCGTGGGCGTCGAAGATCAGGCGTCAACTTTTAAATTAAACTTCGCCTACGGCCTGATATTAGGGCATCGTAAGACCAACCAGGTGAGGTATTACTACCCCAGCATCAACAACGCCCGAGTGTTACCCACCCCCCATTTAATACAAAATAGGGCGACGTTGACAGCGCTTGTGAAGGACAACGCCGACTACAAGACGCACGATCCGATCACCTGGGGTCGTTTACAACGCCCTAATACAAAATGGTTTATGGCGCATGTGACTACCGTGATATTCTACGTGAACAAACTACCCGAGATTCTCCTATCTTGACAACAGCAGCCATACAGAACCGGGCAGTACTATGCACACGCTTAATAACTACGATTCGCCCGTTTCAAGGGTATATCAGCTGTGATTCTGAAGCATGATGTATAATATGCAGTCGACTCTTGCGCTGTCATGCCGGATGGTAAACTTCCATGGGCGCATATGGTGGCATCGGTGCAGGATTTACGAGCCCACAAAAGCATTGTTTTGACGATGTTTGAAGATAGACGGGTGAATTTAGGACGTTTACTGGTGTTGAAACAATTTACCGACAACGTGTGGGATCAAGCAACACTCTTACGCCATGCGCCGCTACTAAGAACACACTGTGTTACCAACGATTGACGACTTGTCTCGAACCCATACGGCGAATGGTGACATCGCTAGCGGTGCTCGGTGTCTTGGAGTGTCTGATGTGTGTCAACGCTGGTCATTTGAGTCGTTCCTGTTGATACAAGCAGTTTGAGCACTTATCATACGATCCAGACGACAAGAATGGGTAGACAGACGAGAGAAAGACGACCACAAAAGAACCCGTCGACAACCCCATCAACGACCAAGTCAACGGCCCCGTCAAGGACGCTCGATAAAACGTTGCGCAGGTTGTATCACGACCCTAACCGCCCGGCGGCCTACAGAGGAGTAAACGTCTCATGGCAGGTGGTACGTGGTGAGGGAGTCAACGTGTTGAAAACTCAGGTGGCGGTGTGGTTGAAGAGAAAACCCACCTATACGTTACACCGACCGGCCTGAAGTCACTTTTGACGATCGGGTGATCGTCGGTGGTATCGACAGTCAATGGCAAACGGTACATTGATGTCGTACATGACTTTGTGGAAGGGTACAACAAGGCTTATCACCGCAGTATAGGACGAGCACCGGCCCAGGTCACGGTCGATCAGCAAGACGTGGTCCGCCAAGCACTACACCTCTGAAGCGAGTTCGCTTTCAGATAGGGGATCAAGTCCGTATCAGTAAAGTCAAAGGCTTGTTTGAAAAGGCCTATTTACCGAATTGGAGTACAGAACTCTTTGGAATTAAACAACGCCACCCTCGACGCCCGGTCGTGTATACGTTAGAAGACTTTGATACCTATTAAAACACCCCATCCGTGCACCGAGGTTAGTCGATGGACAACCCTCGATAGAAAGACCTCGTGATAACGACAAGGTATGGACCGACAACCCTGGTGGACTAACAACAAAACCCTCCAGCAACGTGTCGGTGTGGTGTGCATTACCCTACTCACGCTAGGGCTGTGGGCGGCTGCTCTCAGTCTAGACGTGGCCTGGCTTGACGCAGCGCGATATTCCTACACTGGAAACACCACAACCCTCTCGAGCGTATCGGCCAGACTTCCAAAGACCATACTCGTCCCCAACCTTTAGTAGACAACGCCTTGGTCGAACAAACCAGGTATACTCACTTAACAAACACCGCGGCCAGGATCATCAGCCCTGACACCAACATCACCACCGCCAGAATCGAAACCCCATCACGGGCAGTACTGTCACGGTCAACACTGACCCCACCACCGAAAGAAGCACGCCATCGAGGAGGTCCGATCAAGCACCGATTGCCCTAACCTCACTAACACCCCTTCCATGGAAACACATTTTCAGCACCTTCATCCTAGCTGTGATCCAACACGCCGCCAGGCTGATTCACCCGCCCCGGATCGGATTGTGTGGCGTTACCGGGAATGGCAGCCGCTCTATGACACGATGCCCAAGGTAGAATTTCACGAAAGCCTGCCTGATCGAATGCTGTTTAACCCCAGCGTAAAGACGGTCGTGGTCGTCCACGATCTCATGGCCGAGGCCAATGAGCGTCTGTTGGCGCTCTTTACCAATGGAAGTCATTATCAGAACGTGAGTGTCCTGTATCTGGTTTAAAACTTGTTTCACAAGGGAAAGGACCATCGCGCAATCATCTTAAACGCGCAGTACTTAGTGCTGTTTAAAAATCCCAGGGATACCTTACAAATCAACCACATCGCCAAACAGATGTAGCCGGGGCATACGGCATTTTTGAGGACGCGACACGGGAATCCCACGGGTATTTACTGATTGACTTGAAGCAAACCACGCCATATCATCTCCGTTTAGCACACACTTTGTCTCTGGGAACGTGCAGTATGTCTATATGCGGAAGGTATAAAAGCCAACTTCAAACCTCCCCACAGCTCAGTCTTCAACACCCCTACCTGGTGAATGGATGGATGGCTTGCATATCTGCTTGCGTGAAGAAACACATACCGACGTTACGTGTCTTGGCCACAGCCCCACCAGATGTTGCTCGTGCCCTGATCCGTGGGAGTGATAACCGTGTCTTGACGTGTTTGTGTGAGTGTGCTAAAAACACGTTACAGGGGAACGTCCCTCTCACTCAACGTCAGAAGGCTAGATTGCAACCATACAAAACACAGCTTCGTCTCCTGGCGAACAAACTGTCAGTCTGAAACGGAAACGAGCCGTAGTTCAACCTGGTGGATTTTTACTCGGCTCTCTAGCGGCACCTCTCATA
Organism: Mopalia muscosa; assembly: GCA_031763545.1. Lineage (NCBI taxonomy): Eukaryota > Metazoa > Mollusca > Polyplacophora > Chitonida > Mopaliidae > Mopalia > Mopalia muscosa. The sequence goes on along the minus strand of JARFOD010087873.1, from coordinate 11,822 downwards.
GGTCGCTGTTGACCGGGAAACGTTAACACCATCCACCACCCATATTAAGCTTCAACAGGCAGGAGGGTGACCATGCTAAAAAAAGTTGGCGTTGGTGGAACCTCGGTTATTACACGCGTTGCAACACGCCGCCACCGGCAAGGGACATGATGTACCACATAGTTGCGTAACGCGTAGTGTGCCATCAACCATTATACGACCCAACTACCCCCAGGCTATCCGATTGACGGGCGAGTGGGAGTTCAGTACCCCCATACGTGGTTCAACGTCCAGCCCGGTGAAGTGTGTATCGATATCATTCAGCTCGCGTTTCGACCCTCGGAACCGATGCACCAACTCACACTCCCTGTGGGGTACTACCCATCCCCAAGGCGCTGGCCAAGGCCTTGGACAAGTTGTTGGAACACACCAATCTCCCCACGTTGCACGACATCATAGACGCCTTGACCTTCAACTTTTATGAAGAGCGTCAGGTGTTTCAAATCAGGTTGGAGAAAAAGGTACAGTTTGGCTTATGTCCGCGACTACATCAGTTGTTAGGGTGGAGTTCGACTACCTGGTCAGTGTACCGGGTCATGAACCGTAGGAAGGGATACCGCATAAGCTCGATATCGGGCTTCAAGCGTTGTACCTGTACTACGACGTGATGGAACCACGGGTGGTCGGGGATACCTTCGCTCCTCTGTTACCGACGGTGAGCAACGATCACCGCAACAACGGCCTCCAAATGAGCTGTGAATTTCAACATATTCAATACCTCCCCGTGCAGAAGAAAGAGTTCACCACGGTGGAAATCAATGGGACGACTATGGGCGCTTGGTCCCATTGTCCCGGGGTAAGGTGATCGTGATACTACACTTTCGACCGAAGCGGTCGGCTGATTTCACCTAACACGATGACAGCTCAACAACAAGCTTACCGGCACCTCAACTACTACACACGACAAGCCGGGTGAGGTGGGTTAGACGTTTTCAGAGGAGGTTTCCACCAACGGGGTCATGGTTTGGGAAACAACTTAAGCAGTGTGTTCAAACTGGCCAAACATTTAGTCTTACAAGGCGCCAAATCAATCGGTCGACAGGCGTTGAACAGTGGACTGGACGCTGTACAGGATGTGGTCTATTGTGTACCACTAAAACGGGCCTTGAAACGCCGTACGACAGAAGCGACCCAACAGCTCGTAACCCAAGCCAAACGACGGGAATGTCCTTAGACAACTTCTGTGGGCTACTATTAACACACGTTAAATCATTCCCTCCAATCTGTAAAAAAAAAAATGTCTTCGGTTCTACCAGCAATTGGAGTTAAAATTGACTGCATAGACCGGCGACCTGGGCGAACAGTGCCGCCTGAAACACCAACGAAAGAAACCTGTATAGAGGTACCATCTAATCCTAAATTTAATACGTCCGGGTTGCACTCTACAAACTGCTTCAAACGGCGTTTGTAAGAATGACCGATGAGCATTGCATGGGAAACCATTTTTTACTGAATAAAACAAAAGTTCAACGAAGTAGTTGTTGAGTATTATTAATTGTGATACGTCTGTAGGAAGCTATGAATAAAATAATATACAATACAAACGGTTTCTCTGTCACTGTAACTCTCTCTGAACTAGAAAATAGTCAGGTTTCGTTAAAAATGTACATCCCAGGTCCGCCAGTCACAGCCACAGCCACAGGAATGAAATTCAGAGCTAAGCCCGGGAAAACATAGGGAGATGTTGCTATGGTTCCACGCGGACCATGTAGGCAGCATGAGTGAAATGATGTTGTTTTCTGAACAAGCATCAGTGACATTTGCATAATAAGAGCCTGACTATATTTCAAGTTCAACAAGTGCTAGAATAAAATGATGAATTAGATGAAGTTAGTAATTTAACTTCCAACATAAATAACATTATAATATAAATAGTATAATTTGCATTTATGCTAGACAGTTATTTGAATATCGAGCAGAGACTAGCTTAGTTTGTCCAAATTTTAAAAAAACAAAGTCAAACGCACATATATATATATGTTCAGGCTCAGCACCTCGGGCTCGGCAGGGAATAAAAAGTCGGTCAACACGTTCTGTCGTCAGTCCCGTGGCCAGCTTTAGCGATGGCGGATCTGTGGAATTCCGCATTACCAACGCTGACACGGACACGTACCTTGATTTGACCAATACATTTTTGTACGTCAAAGCGAAAATCGTCAAGAGTCCGAGTTGGATGAGGATGAAGTCGCCCCACGAACCTGTGGTTGCACAGTCTGTGGCAGCAGGTCGATATCAGCTTGAACGATAAGTTAGTGAGTGCCTCTACCAACACGTACCGAGCGTACACCGAAACTTTACTGTCTTACGGCCGCTAGGCGAAAGACTCTCAATTCGCCACATCTCTCTGGCACAAAGACAAGGCGGGCAAGTTCAACAGAAACAACGGGAAGAACCCGGGGTTTGACCACCGCCTGAAACACAAACATCGATCGACATGCTCGGCCGGCTCCACACGGACATTGGGTTTCAAGATTGATATCTCCTCAACCACGTCACCGTGCGAGTGCGGCTCACCCGGGCCAAAGAGGCCTTCTGCCTTTACCAACCAAGAAGAGCCTGTAAAGTCGTCCTCTAAGACGTCCAAATGCCCATATCAAGGTCCTGGAAACGAACAAAATTTATTCTTGGGTGTGCTACCGAAACCTCTCATTCGCTGCATGGTGGACACCACAGCGTTCGACCGTACTTATAGCGAAAACCCTTTTCAGTTTCAACACATAGACTTGAACTACCTGGCGCTGCACATGAACGGTTGTCAAGTTCCATCACAACCCTTGACACCCCGCTTCAACGACAACTTGTACGTGCGGTTGTACTTTAACTTTTTCGCGGGTGTGGGGAAAGCCTATCGAGACGACGGGAACGACATCTCACGTCACAAGTTTGAAGGCGGCTACATGCACCTTGTTCTGTTTCGACCTCTCCCTGAACTTACACAGCGACTCAGAGTTTATCCTCATTAAAAAAGGCGACCTGCGCCTGGAGATGAAGTTCGGAGCACCTGTACCCAACAATGATCAACGTTCTTTGCTACGCGGAATTCGACAGAGATTAAAGTGGATCGTGAGGGTCAGATCCTGTGTGACTTTCTAACATAAACCAAACACCCATCCACGAGAGGGATAAGAACACACACCATGAACACCAAGCAACTGGAACCGGTGTTGGCAGAAGACTCCCGGACGTCGCACTGATTCAAGGCGTGTTTCCCCGGAATCATAGACTACCCCATCCACATCCTTTCGTCGGATATATCTTGAATACGGACCCGTGTCATCGACCCGCTGACCATTGGGTGGCTGTGATTTCCGATATTCCGATTCGGCTTACTACCGTTACCACCCTTCTTAACGCGGTGGTTGACCCAGACGACTCGCCGTTGGATGTGGAATACGAAGACGTTACAAAGTGACTCGACGGCTGTGTGTGGTCAATATTGTCTATACTTTGCCGTACATCGATCTTGAGATGTCCCCATGGCGCAGATCATGCACATGTTTGAAGGTCCACCCTGGAGAACAACGTGATGGTACACGATATGATCGGACGTGCTTTCCTGGTCGATGTCCCGTTTTGGATCTCTGACCTGAACACTTGAACATTGTACAAACAAACACACAATGGACTCCAGAGCTGTTGTTATCATTCCTATTATTGTTGTTCAAAAAATAAAACAAAATTGAGTACTCACCAAAATTATCGTGTCCAACTTTTTATGGGATTTTTTGCGTTGGGCTGAGGTGCACAACGCTGTCCATGTGCGCAGGCGGGCGGTCGGGCGGGCAGGAGAGCGGGCGATTTGAACAAGCAGATGGACAGGCGGCCGGCCAGGCGTACTCTGGATGGGCGGGTAGCCTGACGGCTGAATGGGTGGGCGGACGTGCGAGCGGGTGAGTAGGTAAGGGACCCCCTACCCCCATGAGACATCCTCTGCGGGTTGGAATGCGACCCCTGATGACTTAGGCTTGACGGCCTGACTCCTCGCCCGAGATAAAGACTGTCCCCATCGGTCATGATGGGGGACCGAAGGGAATCACTCCACCTGTCATGGAGGTCACCTCACAGCACCCAAGATCCACTCTCGTCCCATCGCGTCCACTCTCACGAGACTCCACAAAGATTGTTTTAATAAAAAATTATAAATTAAAAAATAACATACGGAAACTTGGTGATGAATCGGGTCATGAATCGATCTGTTGATTTAGTTTGGATCTTATACACCTATAATATAGGCCATTTCAATAAAATATAAAATAAAATAAAAGGAGAACAAGCTTCTCTTTATTAAGAAAAAAGAATTAAAAAAAGAATAACAGGCTACATCACACCCTTGGAACGCGTGAATGACTGACATCAGCGTGTCCAGCGTAATTGTAGCCTGAAATCGGATGACTCAGTGGTCTCCCTCTTGAACATGCGAGTACAGATGGCGCTAGCTCTTTATAGCTAACGCCATCTGTACTCGCATAGTCAAAGGAGATAACTAGAGCGATGTCTTTGTTGTCCCGTCTCCTTTAGGGCGCTACGAGCCCCGTTGACACGACAGTGTTTTGTCATGGCGCATTGTTTCAATGTTCATAACAAACATGGCTTGACATCCGGCTCGGTCGTTCTCACTTTCCATACCCCGCCATGGTCAGCCATATAATTCATGAAATCCCTTCTTATTTGGGGTTTGTTTAAACCATCGACCCAAGACCCATTGTCCGTAATAGAATATAAGACTTGCGCCCCCCTTTCTCTACCGAACGGAGTCCACAGACCCGGACACGACCATCACGGTCAACCTGTGACGTCACAACACGTGTCTCACATGTTCCCGCTCCGAGAATGGCGATTCCCCTTCTGGGTTTCCGACGTCTCTTGTACGAAGCTGCTGTCCCATACCTTACTACTAAATAACGTACCGCCCTGACTGATCATGGACTAAAGAGCCAACCATGCACTCCGGTTATTTATGCTGGTAATATATAACTTACTCTGTACGCGAAGGTAAAGACATTGATTCTGTAATTTATGATAGATTTGATTTATTCACCACATTTACAAGATGAGTTTTTTTTTTTTTTAGATTTAAACAGATGCTATGCTGCGCATTGCAGTAGGGAATTTATTCCATTCTCTAGGACCTAGGATCTAAACAGGTGGTAAGAGAGGTTGGTTTTGAAGAAGGGTATGTGGAAATCAAATCAATTACGCCAAGGACGACGAGGCTGTATATCGTTTCGTTTGTTTAGATAATTTATAAAAGTGTTTGGGATGAAATGAAGGGTATGAAAGAATTTATATGTTACGATGAGGAGACAAGTTGTGACAGAGGCAATAGTTTTAAAGTTGGAGCTCTTCTAACTTCTGGGCCTTTGATTAACAAAAGGAATAATGCTGTTACGTTGTCCAAGCAGTAGGGTTATTTTAGTTGAGATAGTTGTCTTTACCTGGCCAACAGGACATGTTATTCTTTTGAAAGATCTTCCATTTTTTGGTAATTAAGTGGTTCACGTTCAATAAATAAAAATAGATACATAAATTAAAATATATGCTAGACATAAATATACAATAAATCATTAACCACCTGTATATATTTCAGGTATTATGCAAATTTATGTTACCAATCTTTATGTTACCAATTGCAATAATTCTCCTAGAGTGCTTTTGAGACTTAAAATGCTTTATAAAAAACAGGAGAAAGGTGCACTAACTACTTCATTTTGGTCCACTGTTTTGCCAATGTTAGATGACATGTTGGAGAAATCACAAGAACTGTATAGTGACCAGTCTGACCACTATACTGTAGTTGTTATTACTGATGTGTAAAACCTTTTAACAAACTTGGTGTTTTACATTTGCACTGACACTAATCCGATTAGATCTTTTCCTGCCTTAAACAAAGCAAAGCTAATATTTACAGCCCAAATCATCTCAAATATCCCATTTAAAAACACAAAGCAGCTACAACCAGACACAATTAAGGCTATCCACTGCACACTTGATTTAATTAGACACGGTTGAATTTCAATGCACTTAAATATGTAACACATGTCGAAGGGGAATAATATCATCTCACGAATTCAATCAACTTTTCAGGTTATTAGACGTGACATTTCAGGCCCCAGTGGCTAACACTAGATTAAATCGATAATACCGGGTTAGAGTGTGTGTTCAAAGGTGGTTAAGTCCTCATTTTTTTAATCAAGCTTAACCAGTAACCTTTCCTTATTTATCACTTAATGTAGGTAATGGTAAAGAATAAGCATGTTTGCTTGACATGAAGGAACAGTTCACAATTTGTTGAGAAATCAAAACAAACATGGCGAAAATGGGGAATAGCTCTGGCCAATCGTGGTCCATATACATCAATACTATTGTTTTATTCAATTTATTCAAAACATGTTATTCATATACATATATAGGGAAAAAAAATTAAATCTTAATAGATAACAAAAGCATACACTAGAAACAAAAAAAAGGTATGTATTATTCCGAGGGTCCGCAATTTTCAGCATGAAATGCGGAAGTATATTTTTTATGGTTCTGTTTTACCACGACAAATTTAAATCTTTTGGCAGTTATCTAATAACGGATCCTGTACAAATTTAGGTCATTTAGATCCTGAATATATAACCAGTATACTTGGTATGCCCATGTCTTATGCTAAGGGTGTGTTGGCATGCGATCCACTGAAACAGAGGACAACTGGACGCAGTCGACGTGTTCGTGACAAACATGATGTTCTGCATAAAAGTATTTGCTAATATTTACATTCAAATCTTTTAAAATAAGTAACTGTCCTTGTGCATTATATTTCTAATCGGTTTGTGGAGTTGAAATAGATGTAAACAGATTTCTAGCGCCAAATATGATCATGCTTAATTTAAGCCTCGTTTACTTTTTACCTGCAAATTATTTCTCAATGTCTGTCCATATGTCCACCTAATGTAGAACCGTTGTCCACACAACCTTAACTACCTCTCTCATAGCTTAAAACAGATTATTTTTGTCTTTATGGTGTAAAATACGTTTTTAAACTATCCGAAAAACGTCTGTTTTACGGATTAATTTCGATTGGTCAAGCCAATTATGGACAAAAGAAACATACCATTGGCTATGGTATTTGATTGAAAACTATACAGCTATCAAGCGATAGGCGTTCCTATCCAAGCTCATTCGCTGCAAATTTAATCTGAAATAATGTTATTAAGATATTTGCCCTAACACACAATTGCCTTTTCTGGTATTTAGTATCTACATTATCCCATAGGTCACTAGATATGATGTGATCCAAGTACGTGTAGGTATCAACATATATGTATACGAGTGATTTAACTTAACTCCAAGAGGCACATATGATTTATAATTTTTCGGTTTGAACGAGATAAATACAGTTTCTTTTGTATTATACAGAATAACTTGAGACATGGCAAACGAATCACACTCTTTTAACAATAGTTGCTGTGATATTATTTTAAAATAATCGGTTAAAAAAGGTTAACTCTCAGAAAATAAAACTATACTAAAACTCACTTCATAGCATAAAGCCAATGTTAAATAAAATATATGTTATAATCTATTCTATGTTAAAAAACAGAAATGAGATATTCTCAGAATAGTATTGTAGTGAAGCGGGATGGAACCTCTGATCATGTACCTGTTAGTTACTTATTATTGATTACTGCCTACAACATTCTATTACAGCGGATTGATCTGTTTACATTTGAGTAAACCAAACGACGACTACGGCGTATACTATTTTAAATAGTTCGGATTTATTTTTGCGCGTATGAATATTAACTCTTTCTAGTTGCATTTATTAGACGTTTATTTTGTTTATACCGACGGTCTTTTAACAGGATTGTTTATTTCTCGTGAGCAAATGAACTCCTTGGAATGTAGCTCAAAAGACGGATTGTCCCTATCACCAGATTACATGGCTGATAGTGACCCAGAGAGACCGTCAACAGGCGTGACGTCATCTAATAGAGGGTTCAATTAAATAGCACTTAGAGCAACCGGCTCTTAATTAATAATATCTCCAGTGTTTGACAACAATCAGTTTCCAATATGCGCGTCGTGATCTATATGTTATTAGCCAAACATCACACCGCAATTCAACGGAATCATCCGTCTGACCACTAAGTTCCAGTTTAATGCTATCCAATCTGACGGGTGGTCTCATTTGATACTCCCAGCCTACTCAAAGACGTCGAACTTTATACAAGCAGCCAGAACAGCTCTGAGTGGTTGTAGCATTGTTCTGACTCATTTAGATAAGTAAAGCCATTACATTAGATCACAACGACGGGATGAGATGAGGAAATTAATTCTTGCATTTAATATCTTACATCTTTATTGAAGCCTGAATCTCAGGAAACAAGACTTTTCTTAACAAAAGGGACATTTTGTTTGGGGCAAACAAGGGCATAAGCTCAATACATGGATCATTTATTTAGCTGACAAATGTTTTATTGCCAAAGGGTAATTTACCACCGTATTCCGGAACTTATCGTTAAAGCAGTCGGTTGTTGTTATACCTGGCCACAAGTATGCGAAACAATTACCTCATTGATTTTTTATATGTAGATATATGGCGAGCCATCACATCCAGTTGATATTAACACTTTATCATCAATAATTTTCACACGCTGTTGTGTCCAGTTTTTCATTTAATTGAGCGAATCACTGAGGTATAGACGGCTGCGACTCCACTAACAGGGTTAATCAGACGGCTCGCTGATTGGTCAAGCGTAGTGCGATCATGTGGTACACATGGATTCTTTGCTTTTCTAAACGCATCTAAACGTTTACACAACTCGAGGACTTATATTAGGAGGTAGAGCATCTGATGGTGTGTGGATAGTGTCAGAAATATGTTTTGATTTCAGCAAAGATTTTTCAAATGTGGTAAAGTAAAGGTCTGGTGTACAATTTTCATCTATGGACGAGGCCAAATCTCCCAAAACTGATATCCGGTTTGCATAACGAAGAAACAAATAGCAGAGATTAAGACAATTTATGTATTTGTGAGACATTTCGAACATTACAAAAATCAAGAGGAAAATACAGAAATCCCCAGGATTTGATTTACTTGAAATGCAAACTAATGAAAATGTCGTTTAGAAAATTTAACAAGACAATATTCTTGCTATTCAAGATTATGACTGTGTAGTTTCCACAGATGGTCTGGCGTTCAATCTGGAGATCCAAGAGATTTGATCCAAAGATCGTTACTAAATTGGGATAAAAATTAGCAGCATTAAATAACGGACAGTTATTGACCGCTCTGTTGACAAAGGAATCCTGCAAACAGCACGCCTGTCTTCCTCCAGTTAAGTATACATCCCGGTAAATTGCGGGCATAAATAAACAATATAATGCTCTCTGTTCAATGAGGTATGAAACAGATTAAACTCATGTCTTTGACGAGATTTCGCAACGGCTCGTGAAACGGAATCCGTCCGCGATCGAACTAGTTCCTTATACAGAATGCATGATACTTGTAAAAGTGTTACCGCGTGCCGTTTTTAATGTTCTTCATCAAATTGTACACGTCAACAGAGAATGGTGCAACGCTTCATTGAAGACTTGACGTGGTGACAACAAAAATAACAAACAACGATATGAAACTTTATGGCCTGTATCATTAGTTGATAAGTCATCTATTCACGTAGGAAATCATCCATCCATCGGGTTGCCAATAGCGTTATAAAGACTGGGTAGCGCTGGGTACTTTGTAATTTTACTGGGATTTTAAAAAACACAACGATGACATCGACAAGTGGAGAATTAGAGAACGTTGGGCTTGCTGGTGTGATGATCTTTATCTGTATAATCGGTGTAGTTTTCAATTTGATTGTGATAATTGTTGTGTGTTCAACGCGGACAATGCGGGGTAGTACGGACATGTTCGTTGTGAATATGGCGATCAGCGATATCCTGTTAGCTGGACTGGCTCTGCCGCTCAAACTTAACACCGCTCTCTACGCAGACGGAGATTTTCATGGAGGTAAGAACTTTGGTCTATATATTTGGCATGACATCCCCCCCTCTCCCTATCCCCGATTGCAGTTAAATGCTGCGGAAAAATTTGTATCGTAGTGTTCTGGGCTTCTGGTTCCCGAATTGAGCCACGTCACAGCGTCCATCCCCTATGTGAGTTCATCTTTTAATTGATGCAGGTGATTAGCGGTTATCGGTACGTTTCTTAAATTCACATTGTTGGAACCGGTTTGAAATATCGGTTTGAAACTTTTATTAAGTTTATGATTCATCGTCCAGCTTGGACTAAGAAAACTGACAATATATTTTTATTTTTTATTTTAAAGAAAAGCAGTTTGTTTGCCTCCAATGGATTCGCCTGAACGTGGGTATCGTTATTTTAAATAAATGAAAAAAGAAAACTTGTTAAACACACATTGTGGATTGTGCATCTATTGTGCGATATTGGTAGTATACAATATCTAAATGTACTTTCTTAATCATAATTATGATACTTTAGAATGTGTAACAATATGTTTCCTCGTGTGGCATCGGAGATAGCGACAATAGGGTTTACAAATTATCTTTTTTATTACTCCAATATATCCAAGAAATACAGGACTAACTAGAATTCTTACCATTATTGTTGATCAACTGTGCTTATTATCAGTATTATCCTAAGTTAATAGACTTCTGGTATTATACAACTAGTCAGATATAAAGGACAAGAACAACCATTTCAATATTACATCACGTGACAGTATTGTTATAGACATATAATAATCAACCACTGTAATTATAACTGTTTTATGAATGGGCAAGATTACTACATGTATATTTATGTTACGGCGAGTCGGTGTCATTATTACTATTTCACGCCTAGCGATGATTATTATAATTCTGTAATGACGAACGATTATTGTATTACATCTATTTCATGACTAGGCTGGATTTTAAAAAAAATAGTTTTGTCTTGAAGAACTGGTATGTATTCATTATAACTGTTACATAACTAGCCACGATGTTTTGGATTGTATGATGACGAACCCTTATCACTGCATTTGTTTTATGACTAGTCAGGATTTTTAAAGATTGTGTCATGACGACCCTTTATAACTTAAACTATTCCAAGACTAGGCTGGGTAGGATTGTGTCATGAAAAACTTTTCTCACAATAGATAGCTCATGACTAGCCAGAATTTTTAGTATTATGTCAGGACGAATCTTTATCGGTAAACATTTTTTTTATGACTAGCACTGATTTAATTATTGTGTCACGGTGAACCTTTATCAGTAAAATCATTTAATGACTAGCCATGATTTGTATTATTGTGTCATGACGAACCATTACCACTATAGTTATTTCATGACTAGCCATGATTTGTATTATTGGGTCATGACGAACCTTTACCACTATAGTTATTTCATGACTAGCCATGATTTGTATTATTGGGTCATGACGAACCATTACCACTATAGTTATTTCATGACTAGCCATGATTTGTATTATTGTGTCATGACGAACCTTTACCACTATAGTTATTTCATGACTAGTCATGATTTGTATTATTGTGTTATGACAAACCTTTACCACTATAGTTATTTCATGACTATCCATGATTTGTATTATTGTGTCATGACGAACCTTTACCACTAATGTTATTTCATGACTAGCCATGATTTGTATTATTGTGATATGACGAACCTTTACCACTATAGTTATTTCATGACTACCCATGATTTGTATTATTGTGTCATGACGAACCTTTACCACTATAGTTATTTCATGACTAGTCATGATTTGTATTATT
>JARFOD010087862.1:0-18333 GCA_031763545.1 Mopalia muscosa | reverse complement strand
GTAAGTTTTATTATTTGGACGATTTCTTCAGTAAATCGGGAAACGTCTTTCCGAACAAAGGGCATCAACATGGATGCATCTGAGTAAGATAATTTTTTCGATTTATTGGATTTTTATATCTTATACAACCGTCCGCAACGTTTTTTTTTACCATTATAGTCTCAGTATAATTGATATTTAGCCATGTGTACAGTTGATGTGACTGCGGTGTAAATGGCTACACTATAATCCTTTACCTTATTTCAAATACCCTATACGCAAAATTCTATGCCAGGCCTCTCCCCGATCACCGATGTGAATCAAAGCACATTTACCTAGACACGAGATGGCGCTTTGTCTTCTCCAGTTATATACTGGGTGGTCACAATGTGATCTGAAGGCTTGGTGAGTAAACAGGAAACCTGACTTTCCCGCGCTTTTCATTTAAAGTTTGATAACAACAAAAAAGGGAAGAATGTCGGTCGGTACAGTAAGATTTTTACCGGAATCTCGGGGTGAGAGCACTTATAAGCCCTGCGCACAATCCTGACCACAAACACATAAAAAAAACTCCGTCCTGATCATTGGGTATCATTTCTTTGCTTGGATTGCGTCGAAAGTTCCACTAGCCCAAAACCTCAAAACGACATGTAACCCCAACTTTTAGATGAAAAGACCTGAACACAATAACATAGAGCTTATAGTACAATAAAATGTGGTCTAATTATTTGAATACAGCCGGCCGTTCGGAAATTCCAACGAAAAGCAAAAAAAAAAAAAAAAAAAAAAAAAAAAAAGGAACAGGAACATAGTGGTTAACTATTATCAAGTTGATGAATGGTGTGGCTATTGACACATGTTAGACATGGCTCGTTGTACCGTGCTTGTGTTCACTAAAGGATGAAGGATAAACACGTACACAGTGTTAGTTTTGTTGTTATTATTATTGTTTAATTTATTTAGGGGTAATTTTGTGTCAATTTAATAGAGATTTACAACCGATCGAGCAAACAATGTCTGTGATTCTACAAACAATAACCGCCTTCAGAAAATGAGTATTTGTTGGACAGCTAAAGATTTACTTAAAGGTACCAATGAGTCCTTTCAGTTGATAGTTGGCATCAGATTGGATTATCTAGGACATGTTGTTGTCACAGTGGTATAGACATTATACGATTTGTAAAAACGTCTAAAAAACAAAAATCATTTTGTCAAGTTTTACCTCATTAAATAATTGTATATTTAATAAAGACTTTATAATTAACTGCATAAAAGTCAATTTGTATGGTTATTATTTTAATGTCTATTTTCTTATAATCAAATCAATGATCGCACGACAAAAATGATTAGTTTTTCACTTATTTAACAGGCCTGTTGGTGTAAAGCGCTATCGTAATTAATTTTCAAACTCTTCAAGCGTCTTGAGCTGGTAGACTGTAGATATATCTAGGAATACCTATGTTCCGACATGTACAATTTTAATACTTATATATATTAATTTACGCATAGCTGATGCTTGTGAGTGGAATGTACTACCGACGGTTCTTAAACAAATTGTTTCTATGTCCTTGTTGATATCAAAACTGAAAGATCATTATCTTAATGTTTAGTGCATATTTATGTGTACATATAAGCGTATTTAATATATTTGTCTATATGTATGTATGTATCAGGAATTATATTTAAATATGTGTGTATATATTTGTGTATGCGTGTGGATGTACGTGTGTGTGCGTACGTGTATGTACGTACGTACGTACGTACTGATTGCTGGAAGGTTCCATGTTCATTCGAACATAGACTGAGGCCTTGATTTAGCTTTCTCTCAATCTGCTAGAGTCTAATTATATATAAGACGTGCAGACCTGACAGACATATTTCTTTACATGCATAAAATTCACTTGTGTGTATGTACATATATGTGTATAGTTGCATATATATATATATATATATATATCTTTTCATTCATGTATATATGTTGCTAAAATGATAAATGTTTGACTCAATCGCTAATTCTTCACTATAACTTACTATTCCCCTTGCTCAAGTGTGTATGTTCTGCAACCACAGGGATAGAACAAGTCCTCGCGGACTTTATTCCTGCCAATGTTCTCTTACACCTTTTGTTACAAATTTCTTTCTATTCTGGTGAATACAACATCAATCAATCAATCAATCAATCAATGCTAATATATTCAAAACAATTTCGAGACAAAATTTTTGGTGGACGGTTTGTCTCTCTTTTGTCCTGGTACTCTATAAGTTAGAGACTAACACCTAGCTCATTAGTTGAGGGGTTCTGGATTCTTGCTTGGTAGATTCTGCCTTGGTTCACGATGCACATTGCGTTTGTCTTTTAGGTTGTTGTCTGTCGCCAATGGCACACATGGGCATTTTTATAACGCATATTCATTGAGCCTGCATGCCGTCGTATAAGAGAAATGGACATAATCACTCATCACGCGAAATTTTTTTTCTTTATTTTACCTCAATAAATACATCATTATTTTTACTTCTGTCAAAAGTGTAGTGTATAAAGGGTTTGAACAAGTTTAATTTACTAAGTTTTAATGGCCGTATTATTTTTTCTTAGCTATATGGGTAAAGACAGTTCAATATGTGAATATAGCTATTCATAGAAACTTGGCTATATCTTTCAATTAAAGTCGTTAATTAATTTTTTTCTGAAAAATATTGAACTTGCATTTGTTGAAAGGATTAGAATTGACCAGAACAATATCTAACTTGTTTTGAAACAAAGGAATTCGCTTGAGGTTATCGAGTGTAACATTTGTTTGTCTCACCATGGACAAAGAGTTTGAATTTCATTGGTTAAACATCATCTCACGTGACGTCTATGCAGCTTGATGTATGACCTTGGGTTAACAATTAGGCTCCAAAATAACTGAAAACCTTGGCAACCGACTGATTATAAAAAAAATACCACTTGTCTAACTAACACGTAATATCAAATGAATTTAATGGACATACCACATTCTATTTAGCTTTCTTGTTGCGAAAACAACATTTTGTTAATCTTTAACGAAATAAGCGTAGAAATGCCTATTTTTGTGTTTTCTATCCTTCTCCTTATTTTACACCAGGCAAATTTAGTGGAAGTTGCTGGAGTTCTTTGAATTATAAATAAAGCAAGACAGTATATAGTAGACGAAGGAATAAATAAATGAAAAAGGATAAAACGATTCACATGGGGACTTTTATGGTAAATGAACATGTGTCCCATTGGTGAGACATATATTTGGATCAGTAATGGCAAGACAGCAATTCTGGGACATTGGACATTTAGACTATTTGGTATAAATAAGAAGTGGATGAGAAGTTTGTGAACAGTTTAAAAACAAACACGTATAATTAATGCGCTTAATTAAGATTCCCGAGAAACACATAATCTTTGTGTTTTCTATGATTTCCTAACAAAATGGATTCGTTTATGGATTCAGTGTGAGTGACAATGACTCTTGTATCAAACGCCAAAATGCGGTACAAATTAAAGTAATATTAGATGGTGTCTAGATTATCCAAACTTTAACATACAGGAAAACTTTAACATAGGTGGGTCTGCTTTACAAACCAAATGTAACCGTTTTATACAAAATACAAATCGAAATAAAAACATTATAAACTTAATAAATGTTACATTATTTTCCAATCAAAACACAAACCGAGATGCTGTTTTATGAGCACAAGGATCTTTCCACAAAACGTCACGGGATAATACCGACCAGACACGGCAAATTTATGAATACAATTAATATATTTTTAGAATAAATATATTAATTTAATAGAGAAAAAAATCTACATGCACGTGAGTTTGTGGTACACAAGGTAAAAAATACAAAGGTGAGTAATACAGATGTAATTAACTCGGGGCAGGTGTCGTAGTTATTTCAGAATAATATTAGAAGAGGGTGACAGTATCTTGGTCTCCAAAGGTCAGTTCTGTCAGCCGATTAGGTTATATTAAAAAAATTAAAATTATAATATTGACCCTTCCGTGTGCTTAATAAATATTAAAACCATTATAAATCAGAAAAATGTCCGATTTTTTGTATAAATGTAAGCACGGTATGTTTACTAAAATATTAAACTTGACATACCGTTAATTATACTAACAAATGTGACTTTTTTTTAAAATGTGATACAATTCATTTAAATAGTACCTGCCTGTGTCTCTTCAAAAAAGAAAATAACGATGGTAACATTTTATATAAATAAAGTACAATACCCAAAATACGACTGTCAGAAACCGACAAACAATATACATCAGAGATGTTGAATATATACAGTCCGTTTATAGTTTATAATTATACCTTATTCAGGGCAATATGGTAATTGGTTACATCTGGGCATACATACTTATGGACATGTACATAATATATTTTAACCATTAAAAGGTGGAATGTACTGCTTTTACAACCGGCGTAAACAGATATTACGCGTTATGTGTAATTTATACAATTTCCATGATGGTTTACACTGGGTTAAATGGCTGTAAAATAAAACTGTTTGTTGGACATATAGTTCAGGGCACCACTAACGATCTGTTCAAACATTAGAAGTTCTAATGCTCTCTGAAATATCATATAACTATGTAGCGGCAAGCAAATTTTTTCTCTCTTCATTTATTCAAAATATCTATGATGAATATAAAAACAGAGGAAATATTGCTTGTCTCCTCCGCGATATAAATATAACAATTTTGTCTCTCTTCATTTAATCAGAATATAAACACGATGGAAGCAAGCAAATTTATTCAATATATATATATAATGTGTTTTTGTTTAGCAAGTGAAGATAAACAATGTCTTTGTAATTTGTAATTGTAACTAGAACAGATTTTAGCCCATGAACACAGACGGGAATCGAACCTATACGACCCGGTTAAATAAGGTATCAAATCGCCAGCAGTTAATGCCGGCCACCTTGAACACTAATCCGAACAGCCCGTTTCTGACCTGGCATTTGTTCAAACCAAAAAACCAAAATATAAAAACAACTTGCTCTATATCAAGTTTAGAAATAATCATGATTGAGTCCTGTAATATGGATGGTCGCATCTTCGACTACTGAAAAACAACTATAAGATTATATGAGAAAATCTAGTTAATTACGACAGTGAGGATTAATAGCAATACTATCATTATGAGTATTCACAAATTCTCTTTCCTGATTTCGTTCTATTTTAATTTATTACTTTTTGTAATATGCAAGTAACTGTTCGTGTCTATATTTTCTTGTGTAAAAAGAGGACAAATGCCGGAACCTTTACAAAGAGGTTGTGACTTTTGATGGGTATTTTCTGTGATATTTTCTCTAAATTCTATTAAATTTAAAAAAAAAACTCCTGAGTGTAAGTACGATTCCCATTAGGAAACTATGATTATAATTTTTGTTTCATTACTGATTCATGCGCATAATCGTGTCAGTGGTAACCAGTATTAACACTTTGGACTATCTGTTGTTTATGTAGACTTTTCAAACTTCTATCCACTGTACCAAATGAATAATACCAGAAAACCTGTCAGGCATGAGAACTCCGCATGCTTAAAAACAGAGATATCAACATTTCGGTCAATTTTAAGATTGTTTATTTGGCAGTATTACATTCAGAAGTGATTCAATAGATGTAATGCTCGACGTCAATCCATTCCATTGTACAATCTCGGCGGTAAGGAGGGAAGCTCTCAGAGCTAAGAGACAACAAAGAGCCGATATGTTTGTGATGTTCTTCTATTCCGTCTTGTGATTGTCCTATTTAATCATTTATGTGTTTGTTGTCAGTGGTATCGGTGTGGTTTCCTCCACATATTGGACTGGTCACATCATCATATGAGTGAAGTAAAAATTGGTGTTTAACCCCAATCAAACAAACAAATAGTGAATCTCTTGGTTTTCTAACTATATAGTATGAGTGCAACCCATTCAACCTTATCAATTTTACATGTGCTGTGTGTGCGTTAAATATTTATATTTCAATGTTGTAATATCCCCATATCCAAGTAAGACCATGTTGTTATAGAAAATATAACATGCAATTACTACTGATATCAAATCCAATGTATACCAGAGTGTGAAAAAATTAATAACCTATAAATCGAAACGTTCGGACGGTTGTGCGATTTTTTTTACTATTGTAATTCAATAGCCGTCAATGGGGGAAATATATTCACCTTTAAACATCAATCCATTTCTTATATAATACGATTACAAGGAATTATTGTAAACGTATAAGGACAAATCCATCAATTAAACACAAGACACCGTACCGGTATATAATACAACCGCAATGGTGCACGTAATATACGCAGGATTATTTCTTATTATCAAATGTATTGCATTTATCTAGTATCGTTTTTTTTAAATTTGTCATTGAAATACATAGATCATACATCAAAATGATAAAACATGTATAGTCGTATATATTTTATATACAGCGAGTAAAAAAGAGAGAAAATCAAAGGCTATGCCAAATATAGAAGCCTTGTCGTTTAACTTATAGAGCTATCGCTTAACAGGCGCTCTTAACAGTAAAAATCAGAAGATTATCAAAACCCCAAATTTATAAATGAATAATAAATTGAATGTAAAGTTCCCGGCCAAAAAGAAATACTATATTAACTATAAATAACTTTTTGGGGCTACATTATTTGTAGTATTCTAGTTTTTACAACATCCTTGAATCGGGCTTGGCGTTTAAAATATTCAAAGTACATGTAACTACAAAACGTTAAAGCAACTGTTTTGTTTATCTCTGTTTATATGCCCGAAGAGAACATCAGAGTAGACACTGAAGCGTTTTGTGAAAAACAAACTTAAACACGTTATATCATTATGTCTTGTGATATTTTTAAATGTCAATCCGTAAAACTAGATATTAACATAAATCAATTTTCTTGACTGAGTGATTGAATTACCATGTGGACGTTAACGAAATGAATTATGAATATGGAATAATTTCTCCACAACTCATCATAAAATCTCCAGCTTGTAGTTTCTGAATCGCACGAATCCGGCAAAAGAACGTTGTATCAAGACAGTTTCCGGTATAAATGTCCCAACATATGGACTACAAGGCAACGCTTTAGGTATTATTCTTATTTTATTTGGAATAAAATAAATTTATCAATGCTAGAAATGAATACATATTCCCGTGTTCGATTCCCGAAGGCAGGTAAATCTTTACTTCGTTACACTTCTAAATTCTAAGTTATTTGCCAGTATATTCATAAAAAGTATTGGCTTATGTAGAGATGTACGTAAGTCAATCGTTACAATTCAAGAAAAACTTGTGTCTAAGAGTTTATCCTCATATTAAAAAAAAGCGATGTATATTCATCGAATTCATCGAAATCCCAGTGTGATAAAGGTAGGTCTATATACGATAAAGTGATTACCATCGATCTCTGTTGTAGGCAAACTAACTTATATTTCCTTACGTTAAAAAGAAAGGTTGAGAGAACCAACATCAATGAAAACACACTAATAAGGGACCCGATCACAGGTAGTTACTTGGATGGTTCTGCTAATACTCATGGTCACTTTGTTTCAGTTTTTTTGGAGTAACGAGGATGTCTGAGAGTGAAGAATTCTCTAAGCCTAAAGATAACTATATGCGTGTGTGCCTTTCACTGGCGACACTGTACGTCCTGTGTCTTAATGTCTTGCTGGACCCCTTGTTGGCTCAAAATGAACCAAATTTGTTTTATCAAGTGGATAAAAAGCTAGATAATATGTTGGTGAAAGCAATAATTCAAATCCTAATTACAACAGTTAAAATTAGAGCCGATAATTTAGTTTCCCCTTGATCATATCCAAGCGGCAAAACTTCAATTGCCTATTTCTGGCATTTCAGTTTTAAGCAGACCCCATCATTTCCATGACGTATTTCTAGAAAACTATTCATGTTAGAAATTTCAAATTTGTACCAATGAAATAGCACATTAATTGCGATCTAGTAAACGTGGCCTCGTTTTTTAAAAAAGTTTGTCCTTGATTTAAAAAAAAATGTATTCTGAAAGTTGCATTTTACCTTTTTTAAAAGACTTTCTAAAGTGGGATAGACAAAAAGTCACCTGTGATCGATCTAATCAAAATTGTCAAAAAAACGAGGCACTGTTTATTAGTTCAAGAACTAATCTACTTAGTCAACTAATCTATCGAGTCTTATCGTTATTGCACTTAAAGAAATAAACTTGGAAAATTTTTTTTTATGACATTTACTTGTTTTGCAATATTTTTAAAAATTATATTTGGATTTTTACCACTTTAATAAATGTGTAATCATGAGTATTCAAGCTTTCCACAAATGCATACATATATATGGTTTAGATTTATACTCTTCCACATAACAGACTAAATACAACAGGTGTTCTGAAAATCGATCAAGGGTCCAGCAAGACCTTAATGGGATGAATCTTCGCTATAAATCGGATCGAACTTGGCTGATGTTATAAATGATATAAACTGACGATAACCCGCAGGTAAAGCAGGACCTTTTTAATCTGTGGAACAAAGTAGTTATCTTAAATCTACATAATATCCCCTATACATAAACAAATCATACTGTCTTTACTGTCCGCCTTTGGTAACATTAAATTGATTTACTAAATAAACGCATAAGGCTCAATGGATAGAATATTTTATGTTGACATGTAGTTTTGGTCTGGATTTATTAATAACATTATTCGATTTCGACTTGAAATGAAACGTTAACTTAATCTAGGACATATAATCGTCAAAGAATTATAATAAATAAAGCAGTGAATACCAACTAAAAAATTTACTCAAACTTTCCGAATCGTGACAAAATCCTCTTGTCTTTTTATATTTCATTTAAACTTTTCGGAAAAAAAATATATATATATTTCATGCTGATATGATAAGCTAAGTATACAGGAGTTATAGTATTGTAATGTAGGCTCAACAAACACATTGCAAAAATAAAATAAAACATACTAAATCCTTAGTAAATAAACAATTCCACCTGTAAAGTCAACATTATACTGCACACATACATCAGATTATACATGTTTGTTATGAAATAAGTTTCATATATAGTAATAAAAACACCATACATTTATTAATCATTTGGAATAGCTCAAAATCTCTTAATCATATAATTCACAAAAACAAACTTTCAAATATAATCACAAATTACTAAATTTTTATAAGCTTTAAAATGCCAGAAAAATAAGCTTAAAAATTACAAAACTTTTCTCCTCAAAGTCAGTTATTTAGAAAACTAGAAAACGCTGGTATGTTTGTCATCATTATCATTCTGGCAAGCAAATCCAGAAATTTAAAACAAAATTATTTTAGATGAAATCGTATCGATACAGTTTTCTTCATGATAAGAGCTCTGTGTTTTCAGTTCTTCCGAAAAAGATTGTGTCTAGTCCTGAAACTCTGGTTGACAAAACTTAATATATATGTATCCCATTTTTTCTGTTATTAGCCACGGATTGTTTTTAATATTCATCGAGCATAAAGTTGTTCATCTAGATATATTTAATTTATTATAACGGGATACCGTACTGTTCGTGTCATTGACAACATGAAAGCTTTTTATTAGGGCTTCAGCAGGGGAATCCCCTATTATATTACAGATTTATCAGTTTTTTTTTTGGTAGCATTTGGTGTGATTTTAACCCGGTAATAAAATTGTGACATGTACTGTGTTAACACGTTTCAATAAAAGTTTGTGTTTTTTTTATCATACTCAAGTTAACACTATTAAAAAAATTTGAATTTTGTCCATAAATTATTAGAAGTTACTTAAGTCATCTAAAAAAGTCATGGTTTGTACTGGTCTGCAGTCCATTCGTTGATGGTAAAACCATATATTTTTATTCCTAATTTTAAACTTTCATTTTACTTTAAAGCTGATAAAAATTAATTGGTAACAGGATCTTATTCTAATCTATGAAAAATATTTTTTCATGATGTCATTCGGTTATAAGGTTCAAAATACATAATTTATGCTTGATCTTTTCACTCCGAAACTTGGGTTATGTGCATGAAACTATCTCTTTGAAACCGAACTGGTTTTGGTAGACTTCTACGATTGGCAAATTAACTATGGCAATCGCTATTTTTCCAATGTCTATGGAATTTAGTTTGTATATATCAGTCAAAAAGTCTAATTATTAAACAAATTAAAGGCCAACAAATCTTTACTTACACGTACAGATAACTCCACAGTCTAGATTTGATGTAACTATCGAACTTTTGACGCCCAATAAGGAGGCTGTATCTTTAAGAAACCTTTACAATACGACCAGTTCAGGCTCACAGGGCACAACACACCACGGACAAGCAAATGGCCAGAGTGAACTATTGTACGGATTGATGAATGGCCGCACTGGTGTTTGTAACGTTAATCCCGGTATGGGATTGGCTTGCTTTTGTGGTCAGTTTCACATGGAGCTTATAGATCACTTTCATTAACATCCGGTGTATATATGTCTGTGTGTTAAGGTTTTTTAATTTATTTTTTCAACGAATTTATTTCTGCATTGCATTTTATCAACGATTTGTATTTTACAAACAGTCGAATACCACCTATTTTGTACAAAGACAAAACATACACAATGAGTGTCTGATATGTATAATAAGCTAACAATATGCTTTCTTCACTTCTTTGTCATTTCAGCAAATTATACATGGATATTAAATTAAATACTTATCGGAAATCACACACAATCTTTAGTAATTTTTATTACTTGGCGTAACAATTTAGACTAGCCCAGGAAATATAAAAGTTCGACATGATTTCGGTCATCGGTAATTTTTAATTGAATTCTCTCCAGCATTTAACAATCCTGTATTAAATACCTCTAAGTTCGGTAACTGATAAGAGACGATGAGGATGCACCCGTATCAAACTATATTTTTTTTTTATACATTTACAAAAACTGAAGCTCAGAAAACCCGAAACGTATTCTTTAATCTGGCTAGTTAAGTGCAGACTATAGGCTCATACTCGAGAATATTTAAGGTGACTTACAGTAAGTCTTTCTTAGTTAACAAGTTCAAATTCTTTATTTACATAGCCTTTCAACTGCGAAGGGAATATCGTTCATGGTGGTGACATTTTTGTACCTTACTCTCGTACCATCAAATGGTAAAATTAATAAATATCGTAAACGAGTGACGATCTGCCTCTAAGTAACTATGATCTTCTCATTCATTTTAAAGATATCTATCATACAAATAGTTTCTGATATGGTTTTAATACTTTAACTAAATAAGCAGACAAGTAGTCAGCACTAATGACAGTGGTGGAAAACACCAAGCATTCACAAGCGCCAGCTGTGCCGTTATGCCGTTTAACCTATGTAAAATAATGTACGAACAAAGTTATTTGATAATTCCAGCCAACTCCTACTATGTTCTGATATTGATTATCGAATTGAAACAATATGGAGATAAAATAAACTAAAACAGTCAGACTTTTGGTATGTTTATTTGTTAACCAGAAAAAAATCATCAATAAATTAAACTGGTATCGACTCAAGGGGAGAGCAGATGAATATCTTGAACCAGCATTCCAATTAGAGTGACCTCCCCTTAGTTAACCATAAAAAAAAATTCATCAGCCTCTCTCGCCACCAGACCACGTTTCAGATAAAAGGGGGTAGGGTTTCGCTGGTTTATTCCTGATTAAATCACGATTAATGAAATTTGAGAAACATTCAGAATTTGTACATATCGAATAATAATAATAAATCTGTAAATTGACTAGAATAGGGTTCGAGGAAGGAACGTAAATTGTACCTTATCTTGGTGATAAACTTCTGTATAACAGATTCAGATTCACACCTGCACTAATCAGGTTACATATACTAAATGCGTACCGGTAGTCACAATGTCGGTACCAACAACGTTATCAAGCTAGCGTTGATTGTTTGATTGGTGTTTAACGTCGTACTCAAGGGTATTTCACTTATATGACGACGGATTGCCCATTGGACACTGTACTAAGCCTTCATACGGTGGAAACCCGGGAGGCAGCCTCGTAAAAACCAACCCCGCGATTGCCGGAGCCACAACATCAATCGTATCCTCGCGAGAATTTCTAAAGTGAACGAGACTAAGACAACTCTCGTACGCTTTGCCAGGCCATCGCGCATAAATTTCCCCAATATTTGGGGGCGACCTATCAGCCACAGCGCGGCAAATAAAAGAAGTGCAAAACAAGATGGCCCGTGGGTATCTTAGAGTCAATGTCTCGACGTAGGAAGTAAAATTGATTATATTTTATAATGCCACAACATGTGACTCGGTCATATACCCGACGGTCGACAGTCGGTCTCGATCCCGTGAACGATAAATCGAAGCAGGTTCAGTTTAGGAATCGCATTCGCTACCACTGAGACACGGCCGCGGGCCAAGCCAGCATTGAAAACTCATACATTTATTTCAAACATGAGTTTTGGTTATTGTATAGATTCGATTTTGAGTTGAAGGAGTCTAGTTTAAGAATGGTATAATACTTTGTATTTGATCCGTGTAATTTTACTTGTAAAACTTATTTGACGAATGGAACTTTAAGGCTGATAACAGGAACTACGACATACTAAGTCCACAGAAAGAATGCATATGTATACGGGAGTATAAACTTCCAAAAGTACAACTAACTCGGAGCTACAGAGCACTTGTGTTGACTGGAAATACTCTTATGTAGAGTGGATAAAAGTGGCATAAGTGAAAAACGTAATTTATGTTGTCATTTACAAGCTATACACCACCAAATCAGCCAATCAAAATAGTTAATTCCAGCACGGTTGAATCTACCGGCCAATCTGATACGTTGAGATTGCCAGAGCCACATCGTGTTGACTCAATCGTTTACCTGAGGTCGACCATCATCCTAGCACAAGGTATCTCTATATATCCACTGCTATGGAGATACCATGCGACTTTTCTTCCTTCTTTGTGTTTTGGCCTAGCCTCAAATGCTGGATTTCTATCGGCAGCATACACACAAATTCGTGGGGCCCCAGCCTATCAGCGACGCTCTATCACAAAACATCCACGTGTATTTGTTTTGAAAGTTTGATTAAAACCGTCGCCGTGTTACCTCCATACCTTACGGAGGCCTACAGCCTGTCTGCGTTGATAAGCTAAATGCTACTTAATAGTTCCTAAATGAGACTCCAAAAATTAGAACGACGGGATTTGGATATTATTTAAATTGTGAACAGAAAAACTGCTCTTAATCGTGTTTATAGGCTGATTTCGACTTACTATTTTTCATTGAGGACATATAAATCATGTTGCCTCCGTGGCTATCCTTATCGTAAGAGCTTTCAGGACTTTGGGGATGACAGCTGGTATTAAATGCTGACGGACAATGCCGCAATTTATATACTTATATTCCAGCCCTGTAACATTTTCTTACAAAATTAAAGATCTGAATGAAAAACATTGGTCATGCACAGTCTTATAGTGTTGAGTGAATAATTGCTTTCCTTTTGCAACGACACACCCATCTTCTCTAGCCAAGGTTACTATTCCCTTGGCAGATAATTATTGTACAATGAGAGCTATAGGGTATGTACACACACTTTTATATCAATGAAAGGTACAGATTCCATGAAATTAAATATACCCAGTCTCAATTATATATAAGAAGTCGGATAATTGAACTGCTACTTTAAAACCTCAATTCTTGGTGGTTTATCTCTGGAATACACAGAGATTGGCAAATGGTTTTTACTCGATCATACAACATTACACGTGAGTTTGTTTTACTTTGGTACAATACATTAAACTCGATTGCCCAATTAGACGAATAGGGTATGTTTCACCTTCCGTTTACTATATTGTATAGGCCTTTAATACTCATCGTTAAAGACTGTAGGCCCATTGGAGTCATTTGCTCACGCAGGTTCGTTAACGCGAACATATTCGTTTTGATTGGATAATTTATAGACTTATGCCTTCGACGATTTTACGCAGTTGCAAGGTTTTTAATTTCTTTAAACGACTGATTGGATATATGTTGTAATAGTCTTTGCGGTGGCGAAGGTCCAGAATCTAACAAGTTTTCACAATATCTGATCAACACATCGCTGTTGATACGGATCATCGAGCAAACTGAATCGTTCTCTTTCCAACATACTAGTCTACGACCACCCTTCATTTTAACAAAGAGGGACTAAATGTCAAATTCTAATGAAAGCTCCCCGAGACATGTTAAAAGGTTCTGAATCATGTTGACTATGTTGAGGCGAAAGTTGGCCTAATTTCCGTCTTGTATTCAAGTCCGACTCAAACACTGGTTGTCAAGCTCCTCGCACGCTCAATAAAATACTTACACAGGAACAACCTACATCGATTGATCAAAGTAGGATAATCGTTGCATATTAATTCTCTGGATTAACACAATCATTCCTTTAAGTCGGCGTACCGTGTAGCCTGATCCAGTACATGTCAGTATGGGTAGATATACCGTAGGCAGAATTTTAAAACCAGTTGCATGGCTCAACGTTTTGGAACAGCTGTTGATATAACATAATGATGATAGTCTTACACAGTATATTTAATAGAAAGAAGATGAGCATAGCTCTGTATTGGACATGTTATAACTAAACAGTCATTGTTGTCGGGAGAAATTAGCTGACTGTGAATTTATGTGCACCCCTCAAAGGATGTCATTAGACTTACAATTTTCTCTGGATTTTTACAACTACTAGACACCATGTTTCATCTTAAGTATGCAACAACACGTGGGTTTCTGAGTTGGGATGAATTAGGGTAAGTTATTGAAATGCTCAAGTTAAAAATTTGCTAAATGTTAAAGTTATGTTTTTTACGTAAAAAATAGCCATTATTGACTCCATTAACAATATCAAGCATGGTGTCCAAGTAAAGGAATCTGTACAAAGTAATAAATGATATATATGTGTCGTTTTCTCCGTATGTTGGTCTGTAAACCGAAAGACTCGTAGTGGAGGCAAGCAAATGCTTTCCTGCATATATCGGTATATGTTTTGGTTTGTTTACATGCAACTTTTTATTTTATTTCAGCTGCCTCAGTCGCAGTTTAGGAGTAAGTACTTTTGATAGTTGTCATATAAACTCACATTTAAAATTCACGGATTTAATGACGATTGCGTCTTATTTCGTTTCATTATTTAAAAATAAAGACTCTGTACTTGGTTGTTTGCTTATTTGAGGCAAGTTGAAAGTATACAACTTGTAATCTTCCTTGATTGACCGAGAGAGTAAGTTTTTTTTTTTGTATACACGAAACTCTATCTCCTAAACTCTAAAAAAGCAATCAGGCAGTATTACAGCAGGACTTGTTTAGCTTTAACCCATTCACAGGCGTCTAGACCTGTGTATAAACATAATACACCCGCTACATGAAACTCCCATGATATGTCCTAAAACCACTTTAATATAATGTGAGACTTGGCTAGGCAGTGAAACGTGTTATTCTGTAAGCTGATAAAATGGTTGATCACTCTGCCTTTCTGAGCTGCGTGAATAAAATGAATGTTTATCAAGTGTGAAGTGTTTGTGAAAATAACAGTTCTGAACATGTAAGGCGGTAGACCTACTTATTCTGACTTTGTGCCAGCATTAAGTAGGATTTACTCGATGTCCTTCAAGAAATACACTCAATTATATAGTTGAACATTAAAGACAGTAATTTTGACCTAATCATCAAGAAATGAATATATGGACTTAAAATGAAAAGCAGCTGTTGAATGAATATTCATTTCATACTTAACAATTCCAGTTAACACACATCAAATACTGTAGTGTATGCTATAAAACAAAAATGTTTGCTGTTGTTATATGTGTATTTTTACTATGAACTTTACTTTTATTCCACACTACACGCCATACTATATTTGATGTCACTCTTTATTGAATGTAACCCTGTGTCGTTTGATTTTAATTAAATATCTACTTATATCTGGCTAGAATATCACTTGATTTATTCTAGATACCTATCTACATTTATACCAGAATGAATCTTTGTAAATGTCTCCATATTCAAAATTATGATACTCGGTTTTTACCGTAAGAAATTGGATATGATAAGCGAAGAGGCTAACTGTTGATATACAAACGGATGGTATTTATCATGTTCTTCAACTATAATACATGTGCAACTGTATGATTTAAGTTTAAGACTATGATACTGTCACTGTTAGCCAATAAAGCTTCATGAAATGTTAATACGAGATTTTAGCAGACAGGTTTTGTATTGATATAACCTAAGGACAAACGTTACACCCAGGCCGACAAGTCATTCTGTTAGCTTTCAATTAGTCCAAATGTATTGAATGCTCTCACCTGAACATTGGGCTTTCAGTGGTGAATGTGTATGCTTATTATCAATAGATTTGTGTATATAGAATTGACAGCTTGTCTCGCCTATTCATATTGACTTACAGATTAAGAACACACGTATGTTTTGTTAGGTATCTAAGGTACTCCAGAAAGTATAATCCTATATTATGACGCGGACCGAATAGTAAGCATGTACATTGATCTTTGATAAAAATGAAAGGAAGACTGGCTAACTGATCAATTGAGTGAGCTAACAAAGCTATATGTTCGAGAAGACAGGTTAAAGCTTTGACCAGAAACGTTTAGCACACGTGTTACTTTTAAAGGCAATTAGCTAATTTAAAATGCATGTAGTTCCACTGAAGAGATTAACATAATACACAATTAGTGTAATTCCGAAAAACGATAATTAAATGTTACGGAAAAAATAAATTATTTTCAAATGTTACTTGTCGTAGGCAAAACGTAACTTTTAAAGCAAACTGGAGAATATCAAACGGCAAAATTAGGCCTCTTTATGGCCAAGTCATATATATTTTAATATACACAAAGTCTTCCCTCTGAAGAAGAAACCAAACAGAAAAACAGAAGAATGGCTTATTGGATTCAAACTCTTCAAACCTTGTATCCACTGGGTTTCAATTGGGAACCAGGTAACGGGTCCAAACAAAGAAATAATTCCATTTGTTTTCTAATATGACCAACCAAGCACCCAGTTTGCTAGTCTCTTTTTACAGGAATATCAAAATCTTGTACCTAAAATGTCTTCTCCTCTCTCACAAAGACCCATTATAGCATACAAGGGAAACAAAAATCTAAAGGACCTACTGGTTAAGGCGAAACTTTCCTCTGTATCAGACAGGTTGTAACCCATTCTCTTTCGCAGACATATTCATTTATTAATCCCTGTATCTCGGAAATACTTTCTCCTCCTTGCCACTCTGGTTGTTCAGTTTACGAATCAACCAACGAAATATTTATACTTATGCTATATTTAAACTTATCGTTCTAATCAAAGCTTTACGATGACCCAAGTGTGGATCTATCAATGCGTTTTTCTAGAATCTCTCTAAGCAGTGAAGCGAAATTTTACATTTACTTCTGATTAAAATTACTACAAAATCTACATTTATGGGATAAATAGACTCAGTTTCATGACCCGGATATCAAATTCACGAGACTTGGATAGTAATTTTCATTTATTCCGTTTGATAAATTTGATATCTTGGCGTCACACATTGGAGATCCTATATGTATTTATTTATTGATCGATCAGATGTTAGATCATTAGGATTAAATCATAATTACAGATCAGTGGTCAGCATTGTTGTGGGAGGAAAACTGGGTAGTAAATTAACCCAGAAAACCCACGACCTTCCGATGGTTGCTTAAAATGTGTATTTAAACTTCCAATGTTTTGATGTAAACTTAGTCTTAATTTACAAATTGACATGCATATGGGCACTACTCTTCGCTACAAGTGTTTTTTTTTTATATGAGTACAGAGTATTCCACCAGGAAGTGTAAAACATTTGGTTAGATGGTAAAAATGTTTCTGTATCGTTAGGTAGCATAGGTACCATTGAAATAAACTGCCAACAGAAGAAGTAAATTGTTGATAAAAACTGACTATACAACTTTCTTCTGTGTTGGTTTGTGCTTGAAGCAAATGAGTGTTGTAATACACAGAAAGACTGTTATCCCGTTCCCCTCCCCTTCTCTTCTGTGTGAAAGTTGCTTCTCTATGCCTTATATCAAAGTTACACAATATAATACTCTATAATACTTTGTGACTCGACTTTGGCCTTACTGTTCATTTTTGAGAATGTATCATTATGTACCCAGAGTTTGTGGGTTTATCTCGGTTTGCGCCCTGTGATTGTCTTGTCTTTGTTGCCTGCCATGCCTTGTCTTGTCTTATCTGTTTTTATTTACTTCTAGGCTGATTTAGGCCCGCGGCCGTGGCTCAGTGGTAGCGAGTGCACTTCCTGAACTGAACATGCTTCGATTTACCGTTCACGG